>JXSR01S012365.1:2587-17305 GCA_000969725.1 Ophiothrix spiculata | reverse complement strand
TTTCCTTAAAACGGCTTGAGAGATATGGCTGAATTGTGCACATATAGAAAGAGATTTTTTGTTGAAGAGGCCATTGATCAAAGCAAAGGCATTCTCACTGCGTGAGAAAAACAATACCTTTTATCATACCTGTCCACATGCAGTGGTATGAGTAAAGAAATACGGCAGCTTTTGTCTAAATGTTGTTTATATGATAAGTTAGTTATTTAATTTGATAAATTAGTTGTTTAGTTACAATAAAGTTATATGGACATCCTGCTATTCCATCCTGCTAAAACATGGAATAGCAGGATGTTTTAAGTCCATATAACTTTATTGTATGAAGCTCCCTTTATTTGGTTGAGCACTTTATCATTTGTATGGTTTCAAATAAACTTTTCATTATTATAGTGTTATGATTATATATTTAAAGTGCTGTAACTGGTATTGTGATTAAGAAAAATAAAGAAAACAAGTTTCTCCTCTGAAAACTTTATGAATGGAAAATACAAAGCACAAATGGACATTACAGACCTGACAATAATAGAAAAACAGCTTTGTACTAGGTATTATAACCCGGGCGTAATGCATGTTTTCCCGGTTTAACAATAGAACGAAAATAGAATGCATTTAAGTTTGCAATGAAATTCAATTGTCTAAGGTAATGTAATGATCCTTTGTCCTTATTACGTCATATCATTGAAACGTACGTCGAATAAAATTGAATAAGGACCATTCCGCTTAAATTGAACTTTAAAGAGCGTTAAATTGTAAAAAGAAGTCCTCATGTTTATCGCACATCTTTAAAAATTGAAATCATTAACAAAATCTGCATGGATGTGCCCTATATATCGCAGACTAAATGTTACGAGGTCTTGTGTGACTATAGTTTTGATGCCCAAAACACCAGATGGTCTTTCAATGCCTTGCAATGTTTGTATAGTCATTCTTTCCCACATGTCCAATACAATGTATATATTATATGATTCATTGTACGTTAAAGAACGATGATAACATTAAGTCGTGTATTACAATGTATGCTATACATAATCTGTTAAACATAAGTAGATTAACAGTGTAGGCAATTTTTTTGCACTAACCGTCAGGACTTTCACTTTTAGGGCACTGAAAATACTATACAAGCACTCTTGTTACATAAGAAGGAAATAATCATTTAGATTGTGGTATATTTTGTATCAAGCTATTTAACACCAATTTGCTGAAACGTTACTCGGTTTCAAAATGAGACAAATCTCACAATGGCCTAGATAGCCACGGGTTGTAACCAACCCACTGACCATGATTTTAGAGAGCCTACACTAAATGACGCTGGATGGTCCCCGTTTAGAACAACCCATATATTAACTTGTTTTGATTTGACTAAGTATCGCATATTTAGCTTAAGGCTCTGTCACACATCATCGTATAGAGCAAATCGTACGCCTAACGTACTTTGTCCCACTATTGTTCTGTTTTATGCATTGTTGTTCGTCATGTGTTCGTTACAAGTACATTCAATGCGTTATGCATACGGTCTGTCCGTTATGTATACGTTTAATTCGTTATTCATACGATGGTGGTCCGTTTAGTACACATTCAATATGTAATCTTACATACAATTTTACACTTAACTAGATTACCTATCAGATCTGACCGAAAGCAACATAAGTTTCCCGATAGTTTCCTTAAAACGGCTTGAGAGATATGGCTGAATAAAGTGTTTGTGCGGAAATACTTTAGACCACGAGTGTATAATTATGCTTTCCTGCACTAGATATATTGAATGGTGTAACTTCACAAAGTATAGACATGATAGATTGATAGATGTAGTACAAAATAAGACAATATCATAACCTTTAAGTCTCTTTGAGATGATTGAGCATTTATCACGTAGGTAACGTTTAAATGCCGATGACCTTCAGTGTGCTATTCTACAAACCTGACACCAAAGAAGATTAATTTTATAAGAACTTCAGGAATGTACGATGAATTCAAAAAATATCATCTTGACTGATGAACTTCAACGTTTGTGTTCGTCACAAAGTACTTGGGAAGGTATCATTTGTTACCATTAAGTGGTTGTGGTTGTTAACTTGCTGAGTATAAAAATAACAAGTGCTTAACACGTAAGTGCATAAGGTGTTTTCCCGTTAGTGCAAACCATATGGACCCTGGATTTTGAACGCTTTAAAAACAATGTTCTCCACAATATTTATCTTTAAAACTGTGCACAGTGATGCACCAACTCAATTAAATTCATATGAAACAAAACAATCAAAATATCTAATTCGTGTCAAATTTTCATTTTTCCTGCCAAAAATGGGAAATCTGTTTTTCCAAAAGAATTTTCCAATGAAATTTGGCTCATAATAGCAGATTATAATTACAAATACAATGCTGAAATAAAATTTTAAAAAAGTTCTTTCGTTTCGGTTTTAGGGACAAAACAAAATTCGAACAGCGTCTTCATTTTACCAGTTTATGCTAATTATTTCAAAAACGGCACGACCGATTTGATTTTTTTTGCACCAAAACATGCGTAACCCCTAACTTGACAATTACATTAAACTTTGACTTCAAGCAAAAAATCAGTGTTTTTTCGACCATATAAGCAGGTTTTTCAGTCATGCATTTGATACTTGGTACGTGAGTAGTATTTCCCAAACATAAATTGTTATTTTTTTCCAATGCATGAATAAGCACCTAATTTATTTGAAATATGTCACAAACGTTTCCAAAAAGTTACACCAAAATGTCACAAATGATACCACAAAAAACAATGCATTAAAATAAAAAAAAATCCTGACGATAAAATTTCCTACCATTTAAAAAAAATATCTACAAATATGTTACCCATACCCTTCATCTGTGTAACGGGCAATAAAAAATCGCTAACACTTTAGAGAATGCTTACTTTGAAGTCTTTTGGAGCAAAAAAACTATTTCCGTGCGATGTCACAAACGTCACCGAACGTTACATGAACTTTATTCAGGATTTGGGCAATGTATTTAATTTTTCAACATGACCCCACCTGTGAGCATCATTATCAACAACAAACTCGTGGATATAATGTTTATGCTAGGTTCTGTAGCCATTTATAGTGAAAATTTTCGTTTTTTACAGTCACAAAGGTTACTTTGGAATCGCCCTACAAATGATTGTCTCTGAACCAAAGTATCCTTTTCACCAAACATTTATTAGGAACGATGATTATTTTTTTTTGTTCACGCAATACCTACCAACTTGTTTGAGCTACTATTAGGTTTGTTCTAAAAACAAGATTTTAAATCTGTTGTTGGAAGGCCAAGGAATTATCCTGTTAGAATGGTAACTATAAACATGCTCAAGTAAAGAGTCGTGTAACGCTGCGTAAAGTTTGTGGCATATCAAAAAAAAAAGGGAAACAAGAGTAAAACATACGAGGGTCATTCAAAAAATTCTACCTGTTGTGTCAAAACTTTTATTCTTATTAAGGTAACAACTTAAAAATTGGCACAAATATAGCTACGAATGTCTCCTATAAATGGTAAAACAATCATATCAATATCTTTCCAACATATTTGTAGCTGATCTAAAAACCACAGCAGGGTTTCGTATCTAATGACATTGTAGCTGAAATTATATATGCAGCTAATGTATGAATAACCATTTGTATACCCAAAATTCATGTCAGCCGCAGAACAAATATGAAATGAAAGTGTACCTAACAGTCCAACAAGTCATTTGTCACTGATTAAGTAAACTTGGGGCTGATAGAAATTACACAAAATCCCAATATTTGAAAGGATGTCTGGTACCCACTCAGGTTACAAATATCAGTATAGTGTGTTTCTCTATAGCGTGCGTTTTCAAAGTGCACTTTTATGTGAAAAACAACAGGTTTTCAAAGTGCATTTTTATGTGAAAAACAACAGGTAAAGGTACTACACCACAGTTTTTGGTCAAAATATTGAATTTAGTTCCCCTTGTGATCCACTATGAAAAATTATCAAAAACAAAGCGTCATAATGCCACCATTTTGCATCTTGTTTTATCAAAGTTAATTTCATCGCAAACTGTACGTTTGGTGATTTTAATAATATTGCTGCAGGGGTTATTTGTTCCTATTATTGTTGTGCTTGTGAATGATCGTTATTTTCAGTTTGGGTCAGCTTCTTTCATCATCTTTATACTTTTATGTTCATTCTTACGTTTTATACAATTTTTAATGTATAGTAATACTACATAGCTATATTATGGCATTTTTGATTCACTGAACTTTAGCATGTTTTAAAAATGTTGCACATATTTTGACCGGTTCCAGTGTTCCGAATCTTACTGCGCTTTTCAGACCGTCTGCAAAAATCTTGAAACGATATTGATACGATGTTTTTAGCATTTGTAGGTGACATTCGTAGCTGCTATACTGCCAATTTGCAAGTTGTAACCTTTAATAGAACAAAAGTTATGATACAACAGGTAGAACGTTTTGAATGACCCTCTTACCCACAAGTACTCCTTGAACAGTCAATATTTTCCATTGTATCACAGAGTCTATGCTTCGTAACATTGACATACTGTAAAACACTTAAATTTCGCGGGGAGTTTATTTCGCGAATTCGCAATAAGTGACATTTTCGCGAGTATTAAATTTCGCGAATTTGAAATTTTGCAATGATTAGTATGTCTTCCGAAATTCGGAAGGCCAAATATTATCCTCTAGTCTTCTGTTTTCCTGTCAAAATATTACTAAAATACCTTGAAAGTCTGCATGAAAAAAGGCTCCACACATGATGTTAAAAACTATTGTAAAAGTAAGCAGTCATATTGCAGAAATAAATCAAAAATACCAACACTACATCAAGACATTGACCGCCGACCGCAAGAGGTTTGTTTACATCAACTTGGATCATTCCATTTACAACATCAAAATAGGGGTGAGGTTTAGTAGATCGTATCACAGAGGGGCTATTTACAAATACACAAATACAAAGCTGACAAGCCATTTCATAATAAAAAAAAACATGAACTTGGACAATATTTTCGCGAGGATTTAATTTCGCGAATTATTTGCCCTCGCGAAAATCGCGAAATTAACATGTTTCACAGTACTATGTGAATCAAAAAAAAAAATGTGCACGGATTGCAGATACCCTTGACCTTGACAAAAGCATTAAATCTTAATTTTTTATCGTTGTAGATATAATATACTTTCAAATGCAGTAAAAGTGATAGAACTCGGCTGAAAAATACTAGTAAGTAAGATATGGTCAATTTTTAAGTACATAAAGAAATTAACCAGGTTCAAAGAAACATAAGACCTCAATCATAGCTTTTCGTTCCTGTTTTTTTTTATGGAAACGTAAAACGAACAAAATGATTTGTTATGACATTTATAAAGTCTTGAAACCAATATCTGTAGTTAAATAATCAGGAAAATCAAACATTGAGTCGACAAAAAATAAAATTGTACATTTTCATAGGTACTGGTAGGCACAAGTTTAATGTGTATACATGAAGGAAAAAGAGGTGTACTTGTAAAATTGGTCATATCTGGCTTATTTTCAGTCGTTTATATCATTTCTTCTGAATTTGAAAGAATATTAAAACTGCTTTAGTAAAGCAACAACAAATTTATGATTTGGTGCTTTAATCAATATCAAGCTTTTCTGTAATCCGTGTACATTTTTTTGATTCACGTAATATACTGTTAGCTTGTTGTACTAGTTGTAGCAAAGATCATTACTTGGTGATATTTTTAATCATTATCTCTTTAAGATCAATGTACAGCTATTATACATTTTTCGAAATGGCATCGAAAGCAATCATATACAGCGTAATTCTTTTCAGTTTAGTTAATAAAATGTATTGAAACTGCAATAAAATTTATGAAACTTTCTTTGTTATAAAAAAACGCAAATGATAAGTACTTACGACTTTAATGATGTATTAAGAAGGATGTTTGCGAACCTAAAACTACTGTTTTTTCAATCCGAAGTTCAGGCACTGAATTACGTCAATGAATTTCATATAAATTAATGCCTGTCTGGCGATAGTCAACAAAAACAATCTTACTCAATTGATGAAATGGGATCAAGATATGCTATATAAAGGAAGTCCCTGTTAACATACATCTTACAGACTTTGAATATCATTGCACACAGAGGGCTACGGCCATTAGTAGTCCACAGTTTATGTTCTTCTCCATCTTCAATGCCATAAACCAGGTTAACTTTGTGTTAAATATATTTAATATTCGGTACAAACAAGAAAAAGTACCCTTGGACGATAATTACACGGAGCAGTAATGTAATATCATCACGGTTGATTTCATACATGCTTATAATAACCATATAATAATCACTGACTTATCAACGGAGCTTAAATTAGAAATAGATTCCGTGATATAAATAAAAGAGTTAACGAAGAAAGCACATGCAGCTGGTGCTAAAAACGTCTCAAGCCACTTGCTCGTAATTGGTCAAGTCAAAGTGCTTGCACAATTTCCAGTATTTATTGAGTAAACTACTGTAATTATTGATTTGTTTTTGCTCCTGGTAACACATTGATAAATTTTTGGAAATCATTATTGTGCACGATGTCCTTCTCTTCAAATTATTTCTATCCTCTATAGATATAGTTAAAACGATGATTTAGGACAGGGCCGTGAAACTCTTGTTCCCAGCCAATGAAAGAAAGTGGTACCATCCACGCTCGGATCAATGTGTTCGTTTTGCAATGTGACTTCTTCTTTCAAATTTATTTAATTCAAAATGGCCACGGCACCTTTTTAACATTCTGTATTTGTACTGATATATCAATAATAACCAATTTTTTATCAAAACTTGATGACTCCAGAAAAACATTGTATTTATTTATTTGTAAAAAAAAAAAACCTTGATAAATAATGAAATAACAATGAAAAATCAAACATTTCTAATTGTATTTCTTATATCGATATACCAACCAGGAAAACGAGCCAATAACATATATGACGTGACTTGATCATAAATTTATTACAGAAACAAAAATCTGTGATGATACTCGACAAATTAACCAAATCCAATAAAGCTATTTACAATACTAATTACTGAATGACTAAAAAGGTTTAATATTTGTAGGAAATCAAGGGAAAGTAATTCACGAGTAAATTTCACAGAAAATGACGCTGGCAATATGTTAGAGTCATTTCGTAATGGCTTAATTAAATGTTTAATAAGTAAGCAAGGCAAAATTAAGATATTCATATTAAGAATCTTAAGCTCTAATACATAGTATCAACCTTATTGTCCGTTCTTAATGTCCGGTTATTGTTCAACAAAGTTCAAGGTGCAATAAATCATGTTATGCAATCCAGATTTTCATGTTTAGTGTATTTTAAAAATGATATTTTATATATGCGCAATACTTTTAAATTGTATTTCAATTCTGTAATAATTTCTTGTTTAAGTGTTTCTAGATGATTATAATGTTAAACCATTTTATTTGTGTTAAAATTGTAATCACGTGTAATTTGGCCTTAGGGCCACGATGTTGTGAACCAAATATATACAAATACAACAAAGTATAGGCTGACAACTCTCACGGAAAATTAGTTTCTTTTAAAATATGCCTATTTTTTAAATTTGGGGTTTTCGTTTTGCAAAAAAAAAAATGAAAACATTGGCCGAGTGGTGATACGTCGCTCTGATGGGTCGCTTTTTTACAAGTATTTATTAAACTTGGTCCCCCGGAAGCCGTCAGTGACCTGTTTATCCTGCAATCAGGCCCATACATGAACACTGTTGAGAACCCAGTTACTACGTATGATTCCATATCGTCCGCTACCAAGTATTGTCTAGCTAACATTTTCACACAATTGAAAAAAAAGGGGAACAAAAGTCCATTTTTTTAGTTCATTCCTTTTTTGGAACATGTCCTGTAAAATAAGATAATGATACAAAACCAAAACAATCGCTATGTTTACAAGTCTGTATTAGGTAACCACCAAAATCACTTAGGCAATTTCATAAATTGAGATAAGCAATTATATAATAACATACTGTGAGATAGGTAGACATATAAAGTGAGATAGTCAAAAATATTTCTGCCTAACTGACAACTTGTTGTTAGTTAGGCAATTTTCATTTTGACTTTGTAGAACATGTTGAGGTCATATACATTTTTTTTACCCACAACAGGTGTCCCTTAATCTTAACAGCTGATTTATACAAAAAATATAAATTTCGTCAAAATGTTAGATAGGCAATGATTGTATTAGCGTGACGATATGATAAAATAATGATAGGATAACATTTTGAAAACTTCCAACTTTCTTTTCAAACCTTTTCTGATTTCTTGGTAATAGAGTATTAAATGTCAATTTCATTTGAATGGTGGAAAAGGGTTTATCATATATATTGCTGTTAGGCATGTACCCATATACGATAATTATGAACTATTAGGCAATAGCGTATGAAAAGTCAAAGTGTCACATTGACTTTGTAGTTACAGTGCTTGTAGTGGTTTTCAAATCGTTGATCTGGTACGACGTTACAGATGACATATGTGACACGTTACATCAAAAGGTACTGCTTGTCTATCTTTAACAGAATTCAGATTGTGAAATCATTTAAAAGGGAATTATAAGCTTTAAAATGACACCTTGCTTGAAAAATGTTCGAATAATGCGAGAGTAAGATTTTAATAAATTTTGAGTGACCTTTTTACTCAACAAAGAGCAATATTATTTTAAGGGTGTAAGTACGTATTTAAAAGTTATCAACATTAAATGTTATTTATTCCAAAGAAATAAGACAAGATTGGATTGTACAACCTTACTGAAGAAAATGATTTCAAAAAAGAAAAGGTATTCTGATGAAAGACGAAACCGTCGAAATCTGAGTAAAGAGTTCGACTCGTAAAATATAGGAAAAGGGAAACCTTTTCTCATTTACGGTTTTGATACATACATTTACATTATTTAAATTGTAAAAACAGATCTTGTATCATGTTGGACATGGTATAATGTTTTATGAGCTGTTTGTGATGATAGTGATAAAATTACTGTATTAGGTATAATAGCGTATGAAAAGTCAAAATGTCACGACGACTTTGTAGTTGAGTGGTTTTAAAAATGTTGATTCAGTACGACGTGTCAAGATGACATACTATATAGTTTATTAATAGAGGCTTACGTACGAGTATCCATATTAAACGTTTGCTTGCATGAATTAAGAAAGTATTTTTTACTCAATGATATTGAAGTTAAGCGTATCGGAATTAAACGTTTGCTCGCATAAATCAAGAAAGTATTCTTTGTTTGCTCAATAATACATGTATTGAATACTATAATTTAAAAACGAAAAGTAAACTGCAAATGTACTTCAATAGAAATCATTATTCTCAATTGGAAATTCATAACTTGATTTAGATATCAATGGAATTATTTCATAGAAATACATGTGCAGACTACATTTTGGCCTGTTAATATGCAAATTACTGAGACACGCATTAATATGATAAGAACTGTAATACCTAATAATGAACTTATCAGGGTTATTCATTAAGAAATACATTTTTACTATAACTTGATTCTTTCTATCCAAACTCTACTTACGACTAATACCGGTATGTGGATATGTGAACATGACACCGTCCGTCAGATGACGAACTTTAAATTTAAATCAGCTAATTATTTATATATCATTCTATATTGTTTCGCAAGACGTTCAGTCGTATCAGAGTGAAAATGTTGCTAACAAATATCAGTTTATCTTACAGGAATTTTCTATTTGCAGTTATTTCTTGTTGTACATGTAATCACTTAAAATTAGTCATTTTACTCGATAAATTTGATTTATACTAACACATGTAGGCCAAGTAATAATAACAAAAATAAACGAACAATAGCAATCTCTATTGCAGTAAATAAGTATAGATCACTTACATACATTATATCGTTGTATTCATTGATAAAATGTTAGTACAAACCACTAAGAATATTACTTAATATATATACTTTTGTTTGGTTCATTAATTAATATTAGTATATTGTACTAAGATACTTAAGTAAATATAAATAATAGGTCGTATTATTATTATTTGGCACTAAGTAAAATAACACAAAACGACACTAAACATGCAATAAGAAGCCTAGCATGATTATTGATATTTATATTGTTAAATATGATTTCAAATACCAAATAGGCTTAAGGTATTCATTTGGTAGATTTTTGTTATACTGAATCACTAGTAATACATGCACATAAACACATAAATTTAAGTTCTGCTCTCGATTTAATAAGAATGGCTTCGTGGCAACAACGTTAATGCGGTAGACTCTTAAACCAATGGTACCGAGTAAGAAATTCAGGTAGGTCCTAATGGCAAAGTTGCTTGTATGTGTACGTAAGTCATGTTACAGGCTCTTGATTTATTAGGGTGATTCCAAAGTAACGTGTGTGACCGAAAAACTGAAAAATTTAACTTTTAAATGGCCACAGAATGTAGCATAAACATTATATCAACGAGTTTGTTGTTGATAATGGTGCTCACTGGTAGGATCAAGACATGCAGGTGTTTAAAAATTAAAATAATTGCCAAAATACTGAATAAAGTTCATGTAACGTTTGGTAACGTTTGTGACCTCGCACGGAAATGGTTTTTTGCTCCAAATGACTTCAAAGTTAGCGAATGTTCATAAAAGTGGTAGGAAATTCTATCGTCAGGATTTCTTTTAATGCAATGTTTTGTTTGGTAACGTCTGGTAACGTTTGTGACATTTTGGTGTAACTTTTTGGTAACGTTTGTGACATTTTTGAATTAAAACATGTGCTCATTCATGCACGGATAGAAAAAATTTCTGATTAGAAAATACTTTTCACGTACCGAGTAACAAACGTATGACTGAAAAAACTGCTCATATGGTCGATATAAAAAAGCTGATGTTTTGCTTGAAATAAAAAAAGTTTTAGTTTACACTGGAATGAGCCATTAGTATTTTATATTTAATAAGATTTAATGAATGTAAGGTGTTCTGCTTAACTGCGATCCAAAATATATAGACAACAATTTTTTTTCTTGTGTGGCCTCTCATAATTATGACACGTGCCACTTTAAAAAAAAACGTTCTATACACTTCCAGTAGGAAACATGTTTACCACAACACAAAGGTCAAGTGGGGGCATGCTATTTGAGAACAAAGGATTACTAGGAAGTGGGATGGGCTATGAATTGCTAGAACACAAAGAAGCTATTGTGTATGTAAACAAGTTTGTTGCGACTGTAGGGAATTTCCCAATTACTCATGCAGAGTGGCCTAGAGAATACTAGATTTTGTTTGCTAGAATGGTTCGGAATTAAGAGGGTATTCCAGATAAGTTTAGAGGTATATAAATAGTTGGTTTTTGATATTTGGGGCAAGTCAACTTAAGTTAACTATTGGAGGCTAAGTCTACTTTTATTAGCTTTGGAGTTTTGAGAGTTTTGGTGTTAGCTATTACAGAGTCAGCTTTTTGGATTGAGCTATTTTGGAGTAAGAGATACAAATAGACTGGAGGACCTTTTGATTTTGACAGCGATATTTATATGCTGCTGATGTATATTGGAGAACTTGTATTATAAAGTTATTGATGCTGAGTTCCTGGATCGTGGATTATGTTTTATATCAACTGTGGACCAGAAGTTTGAAATTGCAGAAGATTTTTGGAGTTTTACATCGGCTGATATTGACAAATATTTGGATCTTTATACTATTGGAACGGGCAGGAATTTATCGGACATTTGGTACCATTTTGGATCTGGATTTGCGGACATTTGCCCATATGTCATAAAGAGCTGACACTATTTCGAATATTATCGTTGAACATTCAAGTCAGAAGCCACTCGTGAGTAATTTAAAACCGTAGATAAGATAGTTACATTGTTGAACTTGTTGTAGTAAATAAATTGTTGTTGTTATACGACTTACAGTGTATCAATTTTTGCTTTGCTTTTGGTTTGAACTCGGAAGAAGGTTATTCTGACCTTGATCTTAGTTTGGATCGTAACAGAATTGGGGGTTCGTCCGGAAAATACACTGTGAAAAAATTGTGTAAAATATACCGTTAATTTTGATTGTGTATTTTGCATCGATATCGATAAGAGTTGAATTTGGAGAAGTTTGATGAGCTTAAAAAGCCAGCGTTAATTTAGAGTTAGATAGATGTTAACAATTCCATGAGAAACAAACTATCAAAATTAAGTTAATTGATCATGTAGTTGAAGAGGATTTGTTGAGTGAAAATGTTTGGAAAGAAAAATAAATATTGATGATGGATCTGACAGTATGATTAAATTAAAACAATTAGAAATTCAAAAAGAAATTGAGATACAAAAATTACAAATGTGTGTATGTGTGAATATGGACCATTCCAGAAACCCGTTCCTCAAGAATATTTGAAATTGTATCCCCCTTTCCTTAATTTTAATAAATAAATAAATAATAAATAGATTACTTATTAATCAATAACAAAATGGTGTATATAAACGTTTTTTTGAGCAGATCTTTAGACATTCGTAATTAAGTAACTTTTGGGGAAATGGTCAAGTTTTTATACGAATTGGGTCAAATGGGGTCACTTGGGATCATTCTCAGAAAATCGAATCTCCAAAACTTATAATTTGTTTTTTAATTTTCAAATTTCCAAAAATGATTCCCGATGACTAAACATGACTTAATTTGTGCCCGTAAAAATTGGGAGTGAAAATTCCTTCAAATAACGAATATCTAAAACTGGCTATTGAAGCCTTACCAAAAAACTTGGTCGAGTTGATGACTAAGGTGCTTTAATTAATTATGTAACATTTGCGTAGGATCTCAGATAGGGTATTAATTTGAACAGGTATGGTCCCGAATATGATATTCATTCGAATAGCTATTGTATATTTGTGGTCTAATATAGGATATCATTTCATCCATTTTTGCCAATTTCTGGTGTCACATAGGGTGACCTTCGATACCGGCGGATCTCGAACGAATCACAAATGTGCCCCGTCATATCTGAAGGTACCTTAAGGTCGGCATATTATATTACGAGATATGGGCCATTGAAGCTGAGAATAGTCAACAATCACGTCCAAGGTCGATTTTCTAATTTCATCAATAACATTACCTTTGAAGTGTATTCTATCATACTAAGGTGTCGTTTTAAAGCTTAAACTTTCAACTTTCAGATAAGATCAAAAAATCAATTGTGATTTGGCCCTTTCGATATGACAGGGCAGAAATATTAGTTACGCCCCCCCCCCCTCCGTATTCTGCGACATATTTTTAATTTTAGCGTACCGTTGCATACTCCACTCAAGCAATAATATACAATCTGTTTTACAATAAACACGTTATTTTGTATTTGCAGTGACTCATTTTTCAAAGAGCTGGCTGAACCAACAGATTAATTAACAATTGTTATTATTCCTCGCATTTTAACAAAAGTATAATATTATTGCGCATCGAGGATCATATTTTCGTTTATGTAAACCTCAGTGATCTTATCAGTAATTGCGCTAAGATATAATTTGTAGAAAAATTACGAAATATACTGGAATCCCATGCTTACTGAAAACAATTCTATATATGTTCAGTGCAACATATAAAGATTAGTATTCCATTTGCCATTTTCTGTTGTTTGGTGATACAAATTCAAAATATATACATGTAGTTACATGGAGTTGTCAATGACTCGATATTGCTCACTGCAATTGAAGAGTGTTTTTTCAAAACTCACTTAGTCCAACGGCTGCCGTGACGCTAGTTTTTGAAACCTAAATTCTTCATCCGAATTATTCCGATGGTCATTGTACCTCATATTCCAAGGGTTGATGGTCCTTATCCCGACTACGATCAAATGGGCGCGGTGTGATGTTATAGAATAGTATTAAAACAGATTTTTTTCAAAACTCACTAAGTCCGGGGGTTAGGCATGATTCTAAATAATTGTCTTATTGTGTGTGTGCATTGAAGTGCTAGTGTGAATTTTCGATCAATATGTCATAAATTGTGGTCATTTGCACAGAGTTTTGACAACAAATTCAACTCACAAAATCAATAGTATAGTAGATTTATAATCTATGCAAATATGACATATGGCAGCTATTGGACTAAGTGAGTTTTGGAAAAACACTCTTCAATAATATTCTTACAAGTTACCAATTATTAAAATGTTGCTGTTCTTCAAACATAGAATAGGATGGAAATCCACAAATAGTAAAATTTTATTGAAGAAAGTAACTGACGAAAAAGTCTTTTGATGGGAGGCGAAACCGTCTAATCGTGAGTATAAAGTTTAACTCGTAAAATAAGCTTTCACCAACATTAAAAAGGTAACCTTGTCTTGTTTATGCCAATAGTACAACAAACATTTACATCATTTAAATCGTGAAAACAAAGCTTGTAACATATTTGATATGGTATAATTTATTATGAACTGTCTATGATCATAGTCTATGATGATAGTTATTGTATTAGGTATTATCGAATGAAAAGTCAAAGTGTCACATCGACTTTGTAGTTGAGTGGTTTTCAAAATGCTGATCTAGTACGACGTGGCTTATAGATGGCATATATTAATAGATGCCTTTTACTGAGTTAAGAGAATTTGATTAGCTAGATCTACATTAAATTTTTGTTAGCATTGATCAAGAAAATATTTTCTTATTAAATTGATTACCATAATTCCAAAACACAAAACAATTTAGGAATAGGTATACTGATACAAAAGTCTTTTTTTTTTTTAAATCGG
>JXSR01S012363.1:13727-26378 GCA_000969725.1 Ophiothrix spiculata | reverse complement strand
ACTCTGCCATATCGCGAAATCCGCTTTATCCATCTTGCAGCATTTAAACAGAGTCTTATTTGATATATGTGACCGCCCATCCCAAACCAGCCATAAATGCAGCCTCTTGCCTTTTCACTTTTTTTAATTTGCAAAAGACCATGTTATAAGGATTAAAATGAAAACGGAGATCAGGAAGCCCCACAAATCTGAAAGCGAAGAGAGACCTGATGTTGCCAGCGTATTGTTTCTTCATAATTCTATTTTCAAAATAACCACAAATACAAAAAAATACTTTTAAAAATCCGTGTAGCTTAAATATACGCACGATTTTGCTTAAAATAAGAAAAATACAAGTTGTACATGCTACAGTTAATAGTTACAAGATTAAAGAGTAAGTATTCATGCATTTGTTTCTTTTTTCTCCTTTGTTACTGGAAAGCAATGCTTGCTCTTAAGGTGCAATACATTATAGACGACTGCAACATTTAGAAGACTGGCATGCGTGGAATAGATATGCAGTCTATGAATTACGCAGAATGACATGATAATAATTTATACATATTCATGAGTGTCATGTAATTTTGTGTTTTAATTGAAAAATCACAGATAGTAACTGGTGCATACAACTTCAATGAGGAGGGTTATAGCTCTTGAATACATATACTTGTAAATTATTAGGAACATTCTCATTGTATGCAAGTTCCTTGTTGTCATGAAATATTCATACGTAATGGTTCGTGTCTTTTATAGCTATGGAGGCAGTCTTTAATAGATTAAATATTTATTCGTTCTCCAAACTTCTAGCATTGGAATGGATTAGAATATAGGCTAGAATCGCACGAAAGTTGTATATTATGATAATCTCTTATTATGTTTACAATAATTAACAACGTGTGGAATCTATCGCAATGCAGTCAAGAAAATATGAGTTACTATAATTTACCAAAGAGGGTGTATTAATTGGATGAGATTTTACTGACTTCACTCTAATATGGTAGTAATCATTGAATGATAAGGCTTGGCTTGGACACCAGAAACATTCCACATTGACTCAACCTTCCAAGCATCATTTTACACTCCGTTATCAAAATTAATGCAACTGAGAAACACTTTTAAACAGATAAGGTTTGATTGCATGTACACAGCATTTGCCTAACATATAGCTGTTAGACTTAAGTTTTTGCCCAAATGGTTTTGCCCAACGTCGGTAGGGATGCATACTTCATCAACGTTTGGCGAAATCACCTCCAAATCTTCCAATTTTCTTGCAGTGTATCTATCGAGCCTTGGCAGATGTCAGCGCTGAAAGACTATTGACTCTAACACTTGACGAATGGACCCCGTAAATAAATCGCTTGGATGTCAAACTAAGTACTGAAATTATCATAAAAACAATATTTCAAACAAACAATCATTATGATATATTCATTATGATTATGGCTTGTTGCTACACACGCAGAGTTAAATTTGACTTTTGTAAAAAAAAATACACTTACTCATGCGCAATACTTAATTTGACCGATGTTTGTAGAATTATTAAATGTTTGACTTTCATAATTATTGGTCGAGTTTTAAGATTTTATGATTTTGATAGGGAAATTTTAAGGATATTGTAATAAGATTTAATTTCAGCACATCATCAAATCCTTTAGCGCACGATTTCAATCAAGAGCAATTCTTGTCTTGCGTACACGTTACATGATGAAATTTTTTCAAAGGTCTTCTGTAAGTTTAATATCCTGTAGTTGTTATTTTACAATGATCAGGATATTATTCAATATCAATGAGCGACGAAAGAGGAATTGCAAAAAAAATGTTGTTGACTGTACATGTTCTGAATAAATAATACCCCTGTATATTATCTGTAAAGCAGCGATCGTTTCAAATGTTGCATAAAAATGATTGCGACAATCACTCATCTTTTTTTAGTGTGAAAATGACAATATGTGGAATAAATATGTACCAATGACATAATTTAAGGTGTCTGGTCCACGTGTACTGGAATGCACTTGTTTTGATTTTACAAGTGCAGCAACACGCATAAACAGTGTATGCAGAATATTGTTTTGAAGCAAAGAATGACACATTTTCTCATTTTCCGTGAAAAATAGGTCGATGGCCTCCAGTTTTTATTTTGTTAATTAAAAAATTATATTTTCAAATTGACTAGCATGCAAAACTGCGTCCGGTGAATTCTTATTTTTAAAATCGGTTCTACATCGATAAAATATTATTTATGCTGATTTCTACCAGCAACTTACACTCAGATCTGTCAATGACCAGACAACTTAAGGGTACGAGGAATCCACATGCTCAGGAAAATGTGAATCCTAACTATTTTTCAATCATGAAAAGATAAATAGTTTCCACTGCCTTTGCGGGGAATCGAACCATGGATTATGGCGGGGGGTTAGTCATGCATTACGAAGCGAGAGATCTACCGCTGAGCTATCAAGGCAGCGTTGAGATGGTGAACTAAAATCTCAAACATAAACATTAGAATGCCGTATTTTTCTTTTGTTTACATAAAAATTTCAATTTTTGCCTCATTGGAATGCTCAATTTGTAAGTAAATTATGCGAATGCGTATATCAGACAAAATGTAGAAAATGTAGATACTAAAATCAGGCTATTCACAGCTCAAACAGGGCGAACTCAGATTCATAATTCACGCCCGGTTTTTCGGGCAAAACAACGCGGGTTTGTTACATTATCATTCAAAATCGACACAACATCAAGCCTACAATCTGTCAAAATTTGAAAACAGGCGAATCGTTCGAACATCATACAATTTTAAGGTTTCGGCGAAAAAAGTGTAAATTTTTCGAAGTAGTTTATTGACGTAATTTTGACCTTGAAGATGGACGTGAAATCACTACTAAAGTCTCATGTATAAACTAGAGTTTCTATTACATAGGCCTAAGTACACCAAAAATTGTATTATTCTGATAAGTGTAAGTAGGTAAAATTTGCAGTAAAGATGTCGTTGGCAAAAATGACACCCATTTAGGGACTGTAGCCTTAATACGTGATATTCGCGAAAAATAGATTGTCGTTGTTTACATATATTCTGAGTAAGTTCTTTATGTACAATGATGTAATTCTTAATGTTCAATGTGTTAACATTTTTAAAGGCAGGAATCGTGTTAACCGGCGCATGCAAACAATAAGTGAAAACGTGGAATAAATATGCGTCTCTAAATAGGACCGCATATGTTAGACTTAGAGATGCAAGCGATTTTTTACCTTCAAATGTTCGTGTATGAATTAGCAATGAAGGCAGTTTCTACTTTCGCAAATGCATGTTGAGAGGATGGTAATATAAAATTCAGTCGTTAGACGCTTTTTGTGACTTTAATATGGCACGTATGGTATGTTTTTACTTTTAATTATCCAGGAAAATAGTACCATGTGAATTCTATATTTCGTCAATACATTTTTGTGAATATAACAAAGGTATTGGGGGGTCACTGAGTATTCATTGTTCCTTGTCATCTATTCTTACGACATACATACCCAAAATGATTCTCTAAAGTTGAAATTGATATCTTCATACAAAATGCTAAAGATTACCTGTTTAAAAACCATGAACTGAATGAGTGCCTTCTTTTCAAAAAATGAAAAATTTTCGTTGTATAATTTCTTTCCGTTATCGTCAATTGTATGTTTTTACATTTGTTTGCCTGTAAAACAACTTAGTAGATACAACATCAATATTTATTAAAAGCGCTTGACCGTGGCATTTAGTAGTAAAAGCAGTTGTTTCCATGGAGTATTTCATGCTGCTGTTGCTGTTGCTAGTAGTAATTCTGATTTATAATTTGTAATTCCTTCAAAAGTATCTCTTCTACAATCTGCTTAGAAAAATGTTGACGCCATTTTGAACATTTTTGTTAATTGTTGCTGAAGAAAGCATGAAACTAATGTCGATTTTGGCTGCCCATTTAGCGCCAAGCTATTTGTCGTATGTTAAGTACAGACACTGTTCAGGAAGACTGAACTTGTGATTATGGATAAAATTTTTAATACTGATATCCGATATACCGTATATTGTATCTTTTATATTATGAAAGTTGTATTTTATAGTTGAAAAGCAAACTTCATCTTCAGAGTCTAAATAAATCTTATTCTAATACTCCTATACTCTATGCACTCAGCACGATATTCAATAAACAGATACAATATTTCTTGACTGACTGTCTAGCATATCTCAGATCTTAAGTGCTATTTTACAAAAGTAGATCTCATTAAAGTTTGAAGGATATCCTCAGGCAATAGTCAAACAAACGTGTTATCTTTCTCTATACGGAAGACATGAAATACGTGGTAGTACGGTAGGCTTAGCAATTCGAACTTTAGAATGACATGTTTTATATCCTGCAAGTGTATGAATAATTTAGGTACTTCTATAAGCTTGGACTACCTTAATCTAGTATATACAGGATAGAACATCTTCTGTTCCTGACAAAGAAATATTCATAAACAGACCATTGACACAATTTGTCAAAGGAAACCTATCCACTTCTTGCTATATGTTATATCATAGGTCATGAATTGGTCATGCACATATGGGGGAGATGAAACATAAAACCTCATTCTTCGTAATTTAATGTAATTCTATTCAAAAAGTTTAATACCTACTGCAACAAATTTGGTATGGTTATCTGGGCAATTTAACTGTCTTTCAAATGCAAAAACTTTCAAGACAATTGAACAAATATTATGCGATCTATGGCACAAAATGTGAGCCAAGGCAATGGGGGAGGCGGTGGAGGAAAAAACGGTGGAGGAAAAGCCCATTGACTTGTACTCAAAATTTTGAAAAATTACCAATCTTTCGAAAGTCGTCATGCCAAAAGTTAAAATCCTACTAGAATCATTTTTCACACACGTTTGAATCAAAGACAAACTTACCTATCCATGGCCAAAAAGAATGGTAGGTTATGTATTAATTATAGTTTAGTGAGGATAAACGTTGTCATTTTCAGGGTATTTTCACCACTAGTTTCAACAATGTTCAAAGGTCAAAATTATCATGACAAGTTTCGTACGTTGTGAAAATGTGGATGAATAACAGTAATGACTTGTTGTAAATGCATAATACTGTAATTGCACGGATTAACAGTAACAAATAAACCAAAGTCTATCGGATCAGGTTAATTATTGAGAGATACTGCATGTTTGATCACCCTGTATACCAAAAATGAGCAAAGCATAGTAAGCAGAAATTTGAATGTAACTTATCTCAAGCATTGTCAACTATAATATTGCTAAGACGTAATAGAGAAAGGCCGAGTATCACAACTTTCGTGGAAAATAAAACATATCGAGGCGATTAGCCGAAGCATGTTTTGTTTTCCACGAAAGTTGTGATAAACGAGGCCGTTCTCTTACTTAACACCCCACCTGAGACCGATCTGTACGACATCCCAGAATTGTTTAAAACCAAAATGATTGGTACTACTATCAATAAACAATAAATATAATGAAAACAACATAAAAAAACCCTTACAAAAAGAAAAGAAGAGAAGAAAACATTTAGAAAGGAGAATACAGTAAATAGTTTGAAATTAATAAAAAAATATGGGTGTAATTAAAACAAATTACTCTATAAAATGATTGTAATTTTTCAACCTAGTTATACGGAGCGATTTTCAAAAACATATTATACGGAGGGGGGGGGGGCGCAAATTAACCCCAATATGAAATAACATTATTAAACATTAAAAATAAAATACAAATTTTGCACTAGTCCGTTATATTACTACATGGTAGGCCTACAAAATAAATGCTGTAATGTAAAGCTGGTAACAACATTTAAATTTACCTTAGCAAATAATGTATGAGCATGAAGCAATAAATTTTGACAACCTCTAATCCCCTATCTATACAAATAATTGTCCATTGATTGAGTAGTCTTCAGCATTATAGTATATGTTTTGTTTTTCACACCTTTTATACCTTCTTGTACATTTTATAACACTAACTAAGTATCCATTCGTATATAACTCTCCATTCATGTTTTATCACGAATGGAGAGTTATTGTATTAACACTCCATTCCTACAATATAATGGAGTGAAAACACAACAGGGTGAGGTCTCAGGTTGGTGTTAAATATAAAGAACTCACCAAATAGCCCATGGAGGCATACAATCCTTTTCAAATGTGTATGATTTTAACCACATTGTATATTTCACCGTATGGATATTAAGTGAAAAGTTCTATTTTCTTGTTGAGATCCCTGTGTTTTATCAATATAAATCCATACCTGTTTTGTTTTATGTTGATGGCTGTGTAGAATAAAAGAGGTCTATGAAGAGAGCAAAAATTAACACATTATTTTAGTTACAACTTATATAATTGTCACACACTCTGTATAATGTCAGTATCATTGTATATTTTGTATCCTTGTAGTATGAGCTTTTAAAAGTGTATACTTTTATGATGTTAAAATGTCCATATTTAATCATGTGTTGAGAAATATTCAGATTTGTGATGTTTTTCTCATTTAGTGGTATGTTACACTTTTTCTGACCAATACATGACTTATGATCATGTAGTGATGCAGTTGTATAGTAATTGTCATAACAACATTGTAAAATCATTCTTTGTTTAAAAAATCATTAAGTATTCTGCGTAAAGCGCCATGTTTTTTGTAGAACGCTTTAGTAGTAGTAGCAGTAGTAGTTATAGTAATAGTGCTCATTTTTGTTATTTATTTTTTATCGAAATCTAAAAGTTTCATCGGGTAAAATTCAGTTATCGCTCATTTTATAAAAGCATAGTTTACGAACTAACACTACCGTAGTTTGTACATTGGTGCCATGGTTTCTACAGGTAATGGAACCTAAATTATTCGTTTTCCTTCATTTTAAGACGAACTTTTTTTGAATAATGTAAAATAAATGAATATGGTATTAAGGCCTGGGACTTTTCGGGTAATTTGCTACCCGGATACCCGATTTGTTTTCGGTCAGGTACCCGGGTACCCGACCGTAATGATAATAGGGCATTTACAATGTACAATGTTTGGGAAGTTTGGCGGGTCTACTACGACCATATGCTGTCTCAATACACCAAACCCTTTGATTTTTTCGCCGATTATGGTCATGATTTATCATGTTTACTTCGATCAGGTGATAATTTTTATCATAAATTATTGGAAACACATTTTTTTGTTCAAAATTCTATGATTTTATTGTCCAGTTTGAGTAATCGGTCGGTAAATTTTGTACCCGGGTAATCTCATGACGGGCGGTTACCCGGGTACCCGGGTTTTAGTCCAAGGTCTTATTTGGTATTTACAGTTATTAAAGGATCTTGATCCTTTTTTTTTCAAAATTGAGTTTTCAATTTCACATGACAATCACCACTAACGAGGTTTTAATTACAAATCGATCAAACCATTTTAATTTGTTTTTGTTTTTAATTTCAGAGCTGACTATACTTTACTATCTAAATCTAATTATGGTTACCATAATTAGCATATATTTATCAATATTTCAAAAACGAAACATGTTTCAGCTGTTAAAATTTACATAGATAATGAGAAAAATATGATGCATATTTTGGCACCAAATTCTCAAAAAACTTTTAAAAGGTTGAAGCAATCGGACCTAGCTCCTTTAATCAACCTGCCTCGTCTGCCAAAGAGGAATGCAAAATCCTTTAATAACTGTAAATTTACAAACTTGTTCATTATTTTTTTAATTAGTAAAAAAGGGCTTACTTGTGCAATTGCTCGAAACGAAAAATTCAACCTTTATCGTAGAATTTCTTTTTTCATAAAATGCTGGTCCAAGTAAAAAAAACACGAAGAAAACACGTTTGTAATCGTACCGGTAATGCAAATTTTAACATCGTCTCGTCAAAATATTAATTAACACGAGAATGAAAATTAATGGACCAACAATAAATATGTCTTTGACGTCATATCCATCTATGTGGTCAGATGAGGTCATCCACATCCTGAAATCAAGTCAAAAAATGCAACAACAAAGTATTCAAGTGAATTCCAAGAGCCTGTAGCGTAAATGTTAAGGGTTAAAGGAATCCATCTGCTCAGGAAAATGTGAATCATACTATTGTTTATACGTGAAAAAATAAATAGTTTCCACTGCATTTGCGGGGACTCGAACCATGGATTATGGCAGGGGTTAGTCATGCATTACGGAGCGAGGGATCTACCGCTGAGCTATCAAGGCAGCGTTGAGATTGTGAACTAAAATCTAAAACATAAACATTAGAATGCCGTATTTTTCTTTTGTTTACATAACCATTGCAATTTTTGCCTCATTGGAATGTTCAATTTGAAAGTAACTTATGCGAATGCGTATATCAGACAAAATGTAGCTAATGTAGATACTTAAAACTGGCAATTAACAGCTCAAACAGTGCGAACTCAGAGTCGAAATTCACGTCCGTTTTTTCGGGCAAAACAACGCGTGTTTGTTACATTATAATTCAAAACCAACACAACATATTTAAAAAAATATTGTTTGTAATTCAGTAAGAATTATCAAGCCTACAATCTGTCAAAATTTGAAACCAGTCGAAATTGTTTGAACATCATTAAATAATGAGGTTTCGGCGAAAAAGGCGTCAATTTTTCAAAGTCTATTTACGTCATTTTGACCTTTAAAATGGACGTAAAATAACTAGTAAAGTTTCATGTATAAACTACACACTCTATTCCATATGTATATCCAAAATTGTGATATTCTGATATGTGTAACTAGGAAAAACTTGCAGTAAAGATGACGTTCAGTCGAGCGGGACCCATTTAGGGACTGTAGCCTTAAAAACATAAATAGTCTATCCCTAAAAGAAGATATTAGGACGTTCCCATCATGCCTTACTACGAATTGAGAGGCTTTAGTCAATGTAAGTGATGAAACATCGCACAATAATCCCAATGTTGCATTTCAGATATATTGTATCTTCTTTTGTACCCCTGAATGAATACCTATTTATGAATACCCAATATATGTATGCAGCGGTGGAAGTACCCACATGATAGTCAATCCAGGGTTGCGCAATCCCGGGTTGCCTAACTAAGGTTCCTATACGTAGAACATACTATTACTAGTAGCGCAAAACAGGTGAATCATAATGTACTCAGTTGTTTTATAGAAGGTTGTATAATGTTCACCCTGGGTGATCTTTAACTGCATAATTGAAAACCTGAAGTTGTTAATGAAGTTCATTAGTCAACCCAGGGTAATCATAGTCAGTTGAATTAACTACTTGAAGTTATAAGTGAAGTTCATTTGTCAAACAGCATAATGGGTTATATTTTATAGCAGGTTATACTGTATTCACCTTATGTGATCTTTATTCACATAATTGACCATTTGAAGTTGAAATTGCATTGTCAACCTAGGGTAATCATAGTTGAGAGGATTTCTGATTTCCCACACAGTTAATATCATATTAGATGAATCACTTCTTTAAACAACGTTCATTGCAACAATAAGCCTACCGACCACACAAAGGTATGGACAGGCCTGGGCATGGAAATGATGACATTGACAACAAATCTCACTCAGCTAGTGTCGTATTATCTTTCTCCAAATCCATATAAATCCACACAGCTGACTGTCCGCTATTGTATTTTTGACCTATACCCCTGCCAAATATCAAACGGGTGCTGCTGTTCACCCTGGTGATCTTAAATTGAGGTTGCTAATGAAGTTTATTTGTTAACCCAGGGTAATCATAGTCAGTTGATATATTTTAAACCTAGGCATGTTTGATAGTAGTATAATGTAGTATGTTCTACGTATAGAGTCTAAGCACTTAGTTGAAGACAACCTAGGGTTGTGCAATCCAGGGTAGCGCAACCATGTTTTTAAGAGGTCATTGTTGTGTCTCACATTTCAATTGATTTGTCCTGAAAATGTTACATGCTACAGACTTAATTAAACATACATCTGAACTACCGTATTATTTAATGATTTCGAAATTCAGAATGTTCAGTCCTCCTCATCCTCTTGACATTTTCTTTTATCTTTGCCGGTTGTTATTTTTAGCGTTGAAATTTCTTGGGTTATTTTATTACTATCATACGATTACCATGTAATGAATAACTGGCTTTCAACAAAATTCTTATTAATATCGCTAAGTTTTAGCTGAGCTATTATACATTTAGGCTCTGAGATCTTTGTAAACATAACCCATGTAACATATACCCGATTCATGTGTTAGAACGCAAAATGGTTGTCCCTATACACTATCTTATGCAAAACAAATGTGAAATATTTTGTTTTTAAAAACAACATAACTTAGCATAGTCTACCTGCAAATATATTTGCATATCAGGGTTAGTAAAAAGACCTTTTAGAGAAGTTATAGTTTATTAACTATCTTATTTCATGAAAAAAGGATAGTTATATGTTATTCGTAATGTTTGTCTTTTTATTTAGATGAATTTCAGACCATATACAAATATGCTCCAAGAATTTTATATGTCTCACATTTATTTATGCATCAATTTAAACAATATAAGTGTTTTCAATATCAAATGACCTTTTTCTTTGTGGAGATTTATGAAAAGTATAAAAAAATAAAGACAAACTTGATATCATCTGCTTTGTGAATACGTAATTACCATATCAAGTAATCAATTAATACACAAAGAATAATTACACAACATTTTCAGTGATTATTTACATCTTGTATACCCTATTTCAAATAACAATGTAACCCCGAATTCAATAATGTATGATTACAAAGATTATTTGACATTCTTGCCAATGTTTTAAATATCATACATATGCTAATTGAACATATTGACGTTTATTTCCCTATTGAACTTTACTTTTTCATCAGAAAAGCTCAACATCGAAGAACATTTATTACATGGCTTTAAGATAACTATTACATTTGACAATTAACTGTGTTTACCTCGCCAATAATTTTACATACACTCAAACAAAAAATATGTTGAATCTACTTGAAAAAAATCAGTGGAACTGTGCTACAAATATGATGAAAACATAAGTTTGAGTAACAGCGGCTAGATAAATTCAAGTAATACTTACTCAATTTTCATACTCACACACCGTACTCATAACTATTGGACCCCTGTTGTCAGTGCAACTCCAATATGTCAAGTTTAACTAACTCTATGCTATTTCGAGTGATATGAATGCATATCTTATGAGTAATATCTGCAAACTAGATTTTTTACGTAACTAAAATTAACATTTTCTAAATAGCATAAACTTAGTGTATAAGTTTCATTTTTTTGAGTGTAGTCTTATCATACTGAACAGCATTTACATTCTTAAGTATAAAGACCTGTTGTCTCCTTTCCTATTACTCTATCACTAACAATCTCTTATTTCCATTGTCAACTAAACCACCAGCTGGTTTAACTCTTATAACGATGAAATATGAATATTTAAAACTTTTATAGCAATATTTTAATTTTAATGCCAATTCGGCTAAACATGAACTATCAGGGTAAAACACAAAACATAAAACATAGGACGTACTTTTATTTGATTTTACTATGGTTTACTTTCAACAAGAACATTCACATGTTCATGATATGAGCTTTCCATTTCTAGCGCTAAAGCTTATAATCATCTTCCTATAAAAATAATTTACACAGTTGAAGTATTTAGAATATTTAGAACATAATAAAGCTTACCTTCATTTAACATTTATCTACCCAAGATATGTAGAGTAAATTTACCACGAGATGTTAATAATGATATAAGAAATATAATACCTTCCAACTTAGTTAGCAGATGTATCCGTGTGTTTACGGGTGCTATTTTGTTTTCTATCGCCGTCAAATTTAATTAGCAAAGGTATAAATGCTAAAAACGCACTATTTATATATATAGCCTGTGCGATATAATATGCCGATTACATTCCTTGCTTGTATCAATCAAGTTAGTGAAAACAATATATTGTTGAGCAAATTGCTCAAAACTCTTACACAATTTCCCACAAAGATATGCTTACAATGATTATAAAGGTAGGTGACTGGATCTTGTAAAAATGTAGTACTTTATTGTTATTTTTTTAGTGAAGGACGATCATTTACTGTGTTTAACCAACTTCTAAATTCTGAATTATTTTGACCACATACAATGGTGAATTTATTCTCTACCGGACTTATTCTTTGTTGGGAGGTTATGTATCATTAATACTACTCATATGAAATTACGATTTACAAAATATGCAAATATTATAAGGAGCCACAAAAAGCTGAGCTTTAAATTGATTTACAAAATATTCGAACTCGGCAAATCATTGTCTTCGTTTTAAAACTTGCACTAATGTCATGTAACAATAGTGTTTCATTTCAAATGTATCAAAAACAAAAAACAAACAAACAAAAAAACAAAAACAAAAAAAAAACCACAAATATCTGCTTATGGATATATCCATACCTTACTTGTCTCGCAATTCTTTATGTTCT
This sequence comes from Ophiothrix spiculata, assembly GCA_000969725.1. Classification (NCBI taxonomy): domain Eukaryota; kingdom Metazoa; phylum Echinodermata; class Ophiuroidea; order Amphilepidida; family Ophiotrichidae; genus Ophiothrix; species Ophiothrix spiculata. Next base: position 13,958 of record JXSR01S012363.1, on the reverse strand, counting down.
TATATACGCTGTCGGCAACAAGTTTCTAGAGATATAGTGTGTCCCAGAACAAATACAAGTTTTGCCTGTAAAAAATCCTTGGCTTCAGCAGACAGCTACAGAAGTTATGCTTTGCTAAATATTTGGATGTAAAATCTTCCGGTCCAATTTCTCGATTTTGCAAGTTCCCCATGATTTAAGTTCTACTAAGTATTATATTTGATCTGATCACTCAACCGTATTAATTATGTT
>JXSR01S012361.1:7091-26505 GCA_000969725.1 Ophiothrix spiculata | reverse complement strand
GATTTTTTTTTAATCATATTAAATAACATTGTAGCTTTTAAACATTTTTTTAATATTATGAGTACCCCTTATGCCTCCACGAGGGAAAGATTAATCATTTGCGCATTTTGTAATATTGACCAGAACATTTTTAAAAGTGTAGAGAACGTCCTATGAATGTCTTATCAAAGAAAATTGAAGGTGTCAGAAATGTAACCAAACGGCAACGTTTTATAAAGATGTTTTTTAAACATCACAAAATAACAAATATAATGGAATATTAGGACGTATAGAAAACGTTCTCTGAACGTCCTAATAATATAAACGGAAAACGTCAGTAATATAACCAAACTACAACGTCTTTTAAACGTCACTAAAATGCGTTTAAAAACGTTTTTGAAAGGACGTTTTATGAACGTCGCAAAATAACGAACATATGTTGGTACATTTTCTAAAGTCTAGTAAACGTTCTCTAAACGTCTTAGTAAAACATTCTAAAATCCCAATAAATATAACTAAACGAAAACGTTTTAAGAACGTTTTGGAAGGCGAAAACGTAAAAGACCAAACCAGAACCTAACCAGAACGTTTTGGAACGTTTTGTGTTGTGCTAACTCCTATTGTGGAATTCAACTTATCTGCCTATGATGGCATTCAACTTGATTCTATCTGCCTATGATGGCATTCAACTTATCTGCCTATAATGGCATTAAATTTGGTGCTATCTGCGTATGTTGGCATTCAACTTATCTGCCTATAATGGCATTAAATTTGGTGCTATCTGCCTATGATGGCATTCAACTTGATTTTATCTGCATATGATGGCATTCAACTTGGTGCTATCTGCCTATGATGGCATTCACCTTGGTGCTATCCGCCTATGATGGCATTCAACTTGGTACTATCTGTCTATGGTGGTATTAACATTGGTGCTATTCAACTTGGTGCTAACTCCTATTATGGAATTCAACTTATCTGCCTATGATGACATTCCACCTGGTGCTATCTGCCTATGATGGCATTCAACTTGTTGCTATCTGCCTATATTGGCATTCAACTTGGTGCTATCTGCCTATAATGGCATTCAACTTGGTGCTATCTGCCTATGATGGTATTCAACTTGATGCTACCTGCCTATGATGGCATTCAACTTACGTGCCTATGATGGCATTCAAAACTTATTGGCCTATGATGGCATTCAGTGGTGCTATCTGTCTATGATGGCATTAATTTTGATACTATCTGTCTATGATGGGATTCAACTTGGTGCTATTTGCCAATAATGGCATTCAACTTGTTGCACTCTATGTATTATATCAGAGGTAGATGATACCATATTGAATGTTGAGATAGCATTCAACTTAATGCTATCTGCCTATGATGGCATTCAACTTAGTGCTATCTGTCTATGATGGCATTCAACTTGGTGCTATCTTCGAATGTTGGCATTTAACTTGGTGCACTCTGTGTATGATACACTCTTAGAAAGGAAGGATCAAATATTAGACAAAAAGGATCAATTTTGATCCTTTTTAGGTATCAAAAATAAGGATCACAATTCTTGATCCGAAAAAAGGATCAAATATTTCTTATAAAAAAGATCTGCCTAAAAACATCTCACTGAAGTGACCCTAGCAGGGTTTGAACCCACGCCGCACGCACTCCATGTAATTACGAGACCAACGCTCTAACCACTCGCCCACGGGACAGGCAGCTGTCAAGTGTGGTGAAATCATCGTATTTATACCATTGTATACATTCCCGGCTATGTAGTGGATATGGGGTGTACTCAAATATGAAACAAAAGATCACGTTAGATCCAAACGCGGTATCAAATATATCAAAATATATCCTTTCCGTATCAAAGTAATCCAGAAATACGGATCAAAACTTTGATATTATAATTAAAAAGGATCAAAATAAAATAATCCTAAAACCGGATCAAAAATGATCCTGGTGAATTTGATCCATTTGTATATATTGATCCGAAAAAGGATCAAAACGATCCACGTTGGATCAAAAGTGATCCTTAAAGGATCAAAATAAAATGATCCGGAAAACTACTCTTATATTTGATCCCGGCCTTCTAAGAGTTTAGCATTCAACCCATGATGGCATCTTATCTGCCTATGATGGCATTCAACTTGGTGCTATCTGTCTATGATGGCATTCAACTTGTTGCACTCTGTGTATGATAGCATTCAACTTAATGTTTCCTGCCTATGATGGCATTCAACTTGGTGCTATCTGCCTATGATGGCTTTTAACTTTTTGCACTCTATGTATGATAGCATTCAACTTAATGCTATCTGCCTATGATGGCATTCAACTTAGTGCTATCTGTCTATGATGGCATTCAACTTGGTGCTATCTTCCAATGTTGGCATTTAACTTGGTGCTACCTGCCTATGATGGCATTCAACTTGGTGCTTTCTGCCTATGATGGTATTCAACTTGGTGCTATCTGCCTATGATGGCATTCAACTTGGTACTACCTGCCTATGATGGCATTCAACTTGATTCTATCTGCCTATGATGGCATTCAACTTGGTGCTATCTGCCTGTGATGGCATTCAACTTATCTGCTTATGATGGCATTCAACTTGGTGCTATCTGTCAATGTTGGCATTCAACTTGTCAACTTGGTGCTATCTGCCTATGATGACATTAAACTTGGTGTAATCTACCTCTGGTATTGCATTCTTTATCTCTGGTATATCGTTGAACTTGTGTTCTCTACATCTGCTGTCATTACACTCGCGGTGTTGTCTATCCATGATTGCATTCAGCTTGATCAATGTTACCTATTATTATACTTCTGGTAGCAATCGACAGTTATACCTCTGGCAGCATTTAACTGGTGTTATTTACCTCGGACAGCATTCAACTCGGTGTCATCTATCTATGGTACCGGTAGCGTACAACGTGGTTTATATACCGCTGATAGCATTCATCTCGCTGTTATCTACGTCTGGTAGCATTCAACTCAGTGTTATCTATCTCAACATTCAACTTGGTATCATCTACCTCTGATAGCATTCTTGTGTTCTCTACCTATATGATGGCTTTAAACGCAGTGTTCTCTACTTCCGACAGCTTCTGATAAACTGGTGCTAATTATATACCTTCATACTGGCATTACATACCTTCAACTGGCATTCAACTTGGCTGTGTTCTCTTGACAGCATCCACTCCTATTCTTCCTCTGCAGCATTTATACCTATTTCATTTTATAAACCCGAGGTAGAGTTGAGGGGGGGAGGAGAAGGTGATGGTTTGTGTTTAATTCTAATTCATATCTTTACACATCATGCACAGGCTTCTTGTAATTGGGCCTGGAGATTTGGAATGGATTTAAATTTAAGGTATAAGGTCGTCAGACTTTTCACCATAGGTTGGCTATAGGAAGGGTGTGGATCAAAAACAGCACGTTTTGAAAAAGTCATATAACTTGAAAATAACTCCATTAAAATTCCACCACACCTGAGCTGTGAAGCAGTAAGATCTAGCTTGGATTGTTATTTTCCGATTCAGCTGTCAGTCCGTGGTGATATCAACATTTATTACAAAACTTTAATACCAATAGTCATTTCAAAGTTGCCTGACTAGGCTAATTCTTTCAATCTCTTTTCACTTTTTATTTTCAACAAAAAAGAATCCAGTTAAATGCACGTGCTTGATGTAGTAATTCAGGGCATATACAAGTGGAGAAGAATAAAAACTAGACCTCAGAACGTGTAACAACAATACCATTTTAAATAGTTCCATAAATGCAACGAAATTATACCCCGCAATTTTCTCAAGTATAAAACTGTTCCTGACACAAAAATCTCAAAATAGTTTTGTACTTTTTCCCCTTTGCCACACTTTTTCAAGAGCCTGTCCAGTGAAACTAGTTCTTTACCCTTGGCCTTGAAAATGTTTTAAGTCAAATTGTCACGTTTTGTTATTAAGATTTGAACAATAGCGCAAGTCAGGTGAAAAATTTCTTTTCAGATTTTTCATTCTTTTTATCAATTAAAGTTCTTTTCATTGAAGTGTTGAACTGTTTTCGACCTGGACTATATAATATTTCCAGACGACGCAACTGAGTCGAAATTTGGCGTCGAATTCAATAGTGCCCTATATTTTCTGATTGAGCTCATATCAGAATGATAACTTGATATTGGTTATCTGTGTTTCATTTTTACATAATCATAATACCGTCCATGTTACCGGTACCGTACGTCAACAACAACAATAACAACAACAACAACAACAACAACAACATATGTAAAGTGCTGGCTCCGATCCTTTAACTATGATGATTCGCACACTTTAGCATGCTGATGAATGGACAAATTACTTGTGGGTTAAGTTAAAGGTCAATGTCCTTTCAAATGCCCTTTAAAAAAATCTGGTTTTCAAAAACACTTAAAATTACTAGAAACAGTAGCACTTTTCCACGCCCACACTCTGCCCTAGTATGTAGGCCTAGTAAGCGCCACTCTGTACCAAACATATAGGCCTAACTGTCCGTTTTATTACCGGCTTTGGTCATTTCAGTATAGAAATCACATGAAATGGCCTAAAAAAGATTGTCAAGGATATGCCTAAACCAGAGTGGGCCTAAACGTTAGTTCACATTTTGTCACGAAAAATTATAAAAATCCACAGGTTGCCATGGTAACGTGTAAACAGTGAAACATGCATTGCAATCGCCATGTGACTGAGAATGACATCATCTATGGCTGCCTATAGATGAAGTCACGAACACGTGACCGTTATTGAATTAGTACCCTATGATTTTGCCGGGTGATTTTGTTATTTTTTTGCAAATAAATTCTTTCAGATATTTTATTGACACGTAAATCTTTAGCTCACCAAGGCAAACAACTATGTCCAAATATGCCTAAGTTCACCTATGTTGTAAAATGTCTCATTAAAAAACAAAACTTTTTCTTTCCAAATGACAAACCCAATAGCCTATTACATACGAACTCTTTGAAAGATTTTATTCATGGGAAATTATCATACATGAACATTCATGAGTTTGGTGAATATTTATAAAATATATGATAGAATGCAGAATTGTTATTTAGATTACAGCCCGCTAGTCCGAAGGTTCGCTAGTATGAAGGTTCGTTAGTCCGATAATGAAATAAGGTTCGCGAGTCCGAAAATGAAATAAGGTTCATTTTTTCTGTGTAAACACTTACGATTCATGGTATGATATCAGCTCAACTGTAACAGAACATTTCTGGATTATACCTCAACTTGATGAACTTTTAGTTCAATTCATGATGATATATACATCTACAACAAACATGTTGATAAGGGGAAAAACAACTCCACTGAAAAGTCACCTCGCACCCCGCAAAATGCAACCAACTTTTATTTCATTGAGCACCGGCACTCCACAAGAAAGTCATCCTACACCAGCAAAAAAGTCACACACACCCGCACCATCACGCAAATGAGCTTCTACCGCTGGATACCCTTATCCATTGGCAGCGGAAGGTTTAAAATTTTTGAGCAAAAATCGTCTGAGGAAAATTATGATATTTTGTAATGCGCGCGTAGCGCGCGGAAAAAAAATGCTAAATTGGCTTATTTCAGCTACAAATTGTAAAATAATTTGAAATTTGCGCAAACATTGCAAATTTTAACTGTCCGGTCGGTGTCCGCTGAATGCTGAATTCTACCCGGTATCGGACGCCGTAAACACAGTCTCGCGGCAAGGTTATGTGACCAGGGTATAAATGGGCATGCATGGCTAACATTTTATTTAATTATCACGAGCGTCCGAGCATGAGATTGTCTTCAGTTTGGAAGGATGCAGCAGTTTTTAAGCATTTTTTTGATCTGTTACATGTAGTGCGTTAAATTTATAGCATTTATTTGTTTACAATTGATCTAAAATTAGACTTACAATGCAAAACATTTGACCGCCCATTTGTCATGTTTGTGTTTTCGTAGAATGAAAGAAATTGTTATATAATACCATAAAGGTCAACTGTTAAGGCCAAGGTCATTAAATCAAATTGGGAACAAAATGCACTTGATATGAAACCATTTCATAGTTTTTACTGTATAAACATGATGAGTGTTATGATATGGCCACATATAAGCCGATCGGTGTCTGGTAAATTCGGAAGGAAGCCGCAACGTATAGCGTCCGTGGGACTGTCCAATTGTGCAGAACGTATACCTGTACATGCGACTTATTCCGCGTGTTCAATTAGACCCGGACTCCTGGATATGGGGGACACTCATGCTATAAGCGGAAGCCTACGCCGCAACGCCGCAACGCCGTAATGCCGCAACGCCGGTGTGCAATCGGTATGACACCGGTGAATGCTTGCGATACCCAGTCGGTCACCGGTCGGCGACCGTTGGTTATGTGACCAGAACTGAAGACATCGTATACAACCCGCAAGATTTTTACTCATAATCAAATTCTTGTGGCATGCTTTCGGCGTCTCTACGGCTCACGGACAACACCCGGTCTCCGCACGGACACAAATTAAGATTTCATATTCACCAATTGTGATTTTTGGCACACTTTGAATCTGCCCTGATCCACTGTGCGGCAGACGACCAACCGGGCCGGTCATCGCAAAGGTTACCGGTGTCATACCGGTGTAATGAGACTGATACCCTGGTCACATAACCTTGCGGCGAGGCTACTATGTGTCTACGGCGTCATACCGGTTAGGAAGTTCTGAGGACACCGATCGGACACCGGCCGGCCGGTTGGATGCCAAATGCTACAGTCACGTTAAGTTTGGCAGGATGTTGTTTTGTAATCTTTCGTTATATAAAAGTATGTGTAATTTTGGTCTCAATTTGAAGAAATTGTGTTCCTTTTAAATTTACTCGGTTTCAAAAAATCTAATTCGGACTTCTAACTTAAACTTGAAAAGTGTCGAAAGTCTATGATGGTGCGGACGAATGGTTGTGAATGTGACAGTCCGCTAGTCCGAAGGTTCGCTAGTCCAAAAATGAAATACATGGTTCGCTAGTCCGAAAATGAAATAAGGTCCGCTAGTCCGAAATTAAAAAGGGTTTGCTAGTCCTAAGGTTCGCCAGTCCGAAAAAGAAAAAAGGTTCGCTAGTCCGAAAATGAAATAAAGTTTGCTAGTCCGAAAATGAAATAAGGTTCGCCAGTCCAAAAATAAAATAGGGTTCGCTAGTCCGAAAAATAATTGATTATGTTGACCCCGATTTTTTTTCGGACTAGCGGACCTTTTTCATTTTCGGACTAGCGAACCTTATCTTATTTTGGGACTAGCGAACCTGTTTTAATTTTCGGACTGGCGAACCTTAGGATTAGCGGACCTTAAGTAATTTCGGACTGGTGGACCTTATTTCATTTTCACACTAGCGAACCTTTTTTTTCAAATTCGGAGTAGCGAACCCTAATTTTCGGACTAACGGACCTTTTTTGAAATTCGGACTAGCGAACCCTCAAGTATAGGAAAATACACTTTCGGACTAGCGAATCTTGGGACTAGCGAACCTTCGGACAAGCAGGCTGTTACCTGTATCTCAAATGGGTCATCCAGCACACATGATGATCATTATTCTTATTAGACTTGTCTTGTAAACGATACTCTTATATTTTGGCAGCTTTAGATGCCAAAATAACAAAAGAGAAATAACAGTCTTAGATTTGATAAGAAAGATATATTTTGTCATAAAAAGTGCCACATTTTATCATTTTAACATAATTCGAAATATTTTCTTTGTAAAAATGCGACATGCTTCATGCCTGCAAATTATACAGGGCATATGATAGTCTTCAGGCATGGAGGTACCAACATATCTGCTGAGCATAGTTTAGGCTTAATCACAGCAAAGATTTTGATCTTTATATTTTCTTTAAATCTTTAGCAAAGTATCTTTTTCCAAATTTATTCTGAACAATGCATTGCTCCAATGTGTTCTGCTACTTTGGGCCAAATCCCATTAAAAGAGTGTTTTAAAGCAGTCTTCCATCAAAATTAACATTGTCATATTTTTATCACTTAAACATTGTATTAGACAAAATTGTGACCAACACAAACAAACTAATTATCTATATATAAAGTCTTGTCCCATCTCTCTAAAATGGAAAGACTTACTTTTAAGTCTTATAGATTGTTATTAGTGATGAACCTTTTCAGAGACTTAAAAGTTTCAGTCTCGAAAATAAGATTTATTTTAACTTACATGTAGTCTTTTAGACTTAGAAATAAGCCGAATAATGATTCAAAATGAGTTTTTAAAACCAAAAGGTTTTATGTTTAATCAAAAACGTCAGCAATAGTCTTCTCAAAGTTTTGTCACTGAAATGTAAAGAGTGGAATAATGGTTTTTGGAGATTTGTGTCATAGTTCCTTTCAGGCCTGGTTCCTTTCGAATCATGACAAAAAGCTCATTTTTGAACTTCATAAATTTGAATAATGTTTGATTCTATGTCGAAAATACCATTTTAAGATAACTATCTTTTTTGAGACTTAAAATTTTAAATCTCTGAAAAGTCTCATCACTAATAACAGTCTATAAGACTTAAAAGTAAATCTTCCCATTTTAGAGAGATGTTTATCGATGTAAGCCTTTATTAAATTAAAATATTTTCTCTTTCTTTTAATACCTTGTATTTTTGAGCCATTGCGAAGAATACTTAAACAGAAAATTTTTGACAATCCTTATGACACTGAAGTAATACGGGCCGTATATGCAAAGAATGACTGGAGATGGATATATGGATATTTATGAATTTGAATAAGACAACCATGAGGTCCCATGATCATGATGATCCCAACTTAAAGATGTGACGTGACCGCCAATGGTAAAACAGAAATTCGTTTTTTTTTTACCAGTTTTCACCCCCGCGAAGAAAATGATAAGCATTTACCCATAAAAGAAATTTAGAAAATTAGCATCTAAACATAGTCACACTTTCATTACACATGTTTTAATTAGGTGCTCAATATGAATACCTACAGCATCATTTGTGTTTACCAACCTATTGTAGATTTCAAAGTCTGCCAAAAAGTTATATTATGCAGATATTATGTTGTGTTCTTCAGCTGAAAAAAATCTAATTGTGTGAATATACATGTGATCCTCTCTGGTATAGCTCTGAGGAGCTTGATTTTATTTGTAAAATACATATTATAGTTCGAGAAATACCAGGTCAAGGCCCAGAAAATATACTAGGTTTACATTGAATGACATTTAAAAAAAATTAAAATGATATTGGTCCTTTAATAGTAAATTTACAATCATAACAGTTGGTACTCAGACAATTCTATAAATCAGCTGTTCTATGCAGAGTTCTATCCTCCCCGAGTTCTACCCTCCCGGAGTAAAAAATCAATTTTGAATTTGATACAAAATCCCTGGGTAGATTCCAGTACAGTATTAAGAAGAGCCAGATAGTTATTAGTGCTGAGTAATGGTATAGAAATGGTAGTATTATAAAAGCATTTTCAGCTCTGAACCAGAACTACTCTATCTCTTTTTTCCATGAATGCACTGAACATTAGTTGCCTATGTTCCCAATATTTTATTTCAGAAAAATCGTTTTAAAAAATGTATTATTTTATCTGAAAGTCACATTGCACGTTTTTAAAAGATGTTGTGTCGACCATCTGAACAATAACACCACGAGGGTGGGCTTATCTTCAGTCGATATCATTTTAACACGACAGTTTAAAATTGAACTTTAAATATGTTAATCGATAATAAAAATCGATCTCTATTATTCCTTCTTCCCTTGCAGTAAATTGTGGTCAGTTAGAACCAATTTATGTGACTGGTTACGGGCTTAATATAACGGTATTTTCTGTCAATTTTAACCAAATACTTTAAATTGCTGTACAGGTGTGCGAACATGAAGGGTTGTCAATCTAACACCAGAGGTCCTAATAACAGACGGATTGCTTGACATCGTTTGACACTTTTCGTCAATATGAATGGCTATTTTTAAATGTCAACTAAAAAGCTTTATAATGATGATGATATGATAAAATCAGAAAATCAGTGCCAAATTAATATTTTTGTCAGTTTTTCATTATCAAAATAGGCAAGTAGTTTTCAGTGCTTAAGGCTATTTACATTCTCAACTAGGCGTAAGAAAACTACAAGGAAAGAGTAAACAACCACATCAAAACCTGCATTCACAAATTTCCAATGATCAAACTCTTAGCTAAAACCCTAGTATTTGTTATTCAACTCAGATATATAACAAGCGGAGGAAAACTGTTGCCAAAGACTATAATGTATGCCAAGAAGAGGGCGCGAATTACCGAGTCCGTTGTGACTTATAAACGGGGCGGTGTCTCGTGACTGAACGACGGGGACTGATGTTTGCACAAGTTTTTGACAGCTCATGATTGACAGTTTTATAAGGTGGTTTCGATATCAATTTACGATTATATCATAATCAGCATCAATTTTAATGATTGACGAGAGATTTAGTAAAATAAAACAAAAAGCGTCAATATATCAACTGCATGTATGTGCTATTATAGGCATAAAGTCATTTTTCTCTATAGATTCACCTTGTTCAAGTTGATGTAATTGACATTGGTAATAACATACTGAAATCATGCTGAAAACAAATCTAAATAATCTAAATAATATTTTTTTTTAATGTGGATATTCAAGGGACCAGAATAAATTTAATGGCTACGGTGTCACACATCACCGTACCGTGCGAATAACGTACTAATGACGTACACTGTTTGGTAATCGATATACATGTATTTCAATGACCAAACCAGTGTACGTTATTAGTTCGTTATTCGTACGTTTCGTGATGTGTGACAGAGCCTTCAAGTAAAGAAAAAAAATACACTAATATTATGATTTATATTGACTTCATCATGATTAGCGATAATTTGTGCATGTATATTTAATAAAAATGCCAAGACCCTGCATTGCTATCTACTGAAGATATGGTTATTCTGGTTTACTCTAAGCAACGAGATATTAATAAGACCTCTCTGCTCTGATAGGGCAATACTATTTATTTTGAATTAAAACATTGTTTCATATATTCATGCTCATATCTGCTTATTACCCACCATGCAGATATTAAAACGCCATTTTCCCATCAGAAAAATAAGTGAAGGAATTTTCGCAAAGTTTGCAGGTCAGGTGCCCTTAATTCCTTTAGTGATCTAAAATTACATTTTTGTACTTCCAAAATTCGGTCTATAATTTTATCTTCTTTGCGGAAACTTGAGATTTCTTTCTTTAAAAAAAAACCCTGCCGTCAGACTTATTTAAAAAAAATCTCTTCAATTCAATCTTGAGAAAAAATACCACCGAGTTTCACCTAACAACATATTGTTTAAATTTTAATTTCCATAATCATAAGATTCTAACATTTAGCACGCACGATGTCAGCCTCGGGCACTTTGACAGTCCGAACCGTGCACGCTCAAAAGTGAAAAAAAAAGGGAATAATTTTTTTAAACTCTTCAGAATGTACGAAACTATTTATATCGTTGAAGTTTATTTCATATATTTTTATACTCAAGTCTCCCGTGACGGGACAATCATTCGAAAATATACATCAATTTCAAGTTGATTCCGGTCATCTATTATAGACGCGCATTTAACCATAGTTCTTTATAGATCATGCATTTAACGACTTTTTCAATAAACGGAACAATAATATATGGGTCGTAATCGCCCACATTTTTACACCTAGTCGACAAAAAATAGTGATAACGGACATCGTAAAAACACTTTAGAAGAAAATTCATAAAATTAGCATCTAAACATAGTCACACTTTCATGACACATGTTTTAATTAGGTGCTCAATATGAATACCAACAGCAACCTGTATGTTTACCAACCTATTTTTGATTTTAAAGTCTGCCAAAATATTCAAGAATGGACATTATATTTGTATCCTATAGCTGAATGAAATCTGAGTGCGTAAATTTTTAATGGCATTTCAGTGACTGGCTAAATGGCAATGCAGAACAATCGTGAGCAATTTCACGGCACCATGGTAGCCGGTGTAAATGTTCCCATAATAATAGACATGAACAATAGACATATGACGTCATCAAATATATTAGTAAGTTTATTTGTATGTCTGCACTTAGGTTGAGCGATTTTAAGGCTATCTTTAGTAAGGTAATTGTTTCACCCATTGACACCAGTGCTTTGAGAAGTGTGTGACTTGTTGGCATGCCTCATATTTTGTTAAAATGTCGAGATGAAAATATAAAGCGTTTTTATCATTATCAGAATATGGTCGTTGTTTCACACAAACTGGAAATATTAACATATTTCTTCAAATTTATGCATGAAGACACGACATAGTGCCCTCAAAGTCCTGATGGACATTGGTCATTTATTCATTTGAATAGTGGGATTTACCAGGATATCAATATAATGATATTTGCTCATTGAGTACAGGTTTTGATTGACGGATCGGTTTTGTTCAGTACAATAAAACACGTCGGTGGTCCTTCGAGCCATTTGTTACCGAGAGGTGGAGCGCTGCCGGATTTCGTATGTGGGCGTGGCAAATAATTAGCCCGTGATATATGGTAAGCTATTAGCATAATATAGGTCAGCGATTCAACTTTGCTTGTCAGTCACTGAATGAGAGTTTTCAAGACACTTTTAAAGCACTTTACACATTGGAACACTTATCATTCTGAGTTACTTCAACCTCGCAAACGCACGTGAATTTTGCCAGCTCCAGAATTTAATAATTGCAGTGTGATTTTTCCTTAGTGTAAAATTCACTAAGTGAACTTTTACTGTTGTATATCAACTTGTGAAATTGTTTGTGTATGGAAGTTTTGATGGCCAACACGGCGATGATTAGTCCTAAACCAGCGTATCCTACTGGATCGCCGACTGCAATGTCTAACAACATGGGCACAATGTCGGGCATGACTTCAACAAGTGGCATGGGCAGTATGGGCAGCATGAACTCTATGGGCACTGCTATGAACTACGCTAGTTCTGGCTACGCAGCAATGGGCGGCATGGGCTCCATGACCAATATGAATATGGCCGGGACAATGCCAAACAGTATGACCAATATGAACTCTATGAACTCAATGTCATCTTTGAACATGAATGGAATGAACGGCATGGGAACATTAGCACCCATGCAGAACTCAGCCGCTATGAATATGCGACTTGCTCAAGCTCAGGCCGATATTAACCGTGCTCGCGCCGAGAAGACCTACCGTCGCTCTTACACTCATGCTAAGCCTCCGTATTCTTACATCTCACTCATCACTATGTCCATCCAGCAATCACCACAGAAAATGGTAACTCTTAGTGATATTTATCAATTCATCATGGACTTGTTCCCATTTTACCGTCAGAATCAACAAAGATGGCAGAACTCTATTCGTCATTCTCTATCATTCAATGACTGTTTTGTTAAAGTACCCAGAACACCCGACAGACCAGGCAAAGGCAGCTTCTGGACTCTGCATCCCGATGCAGGTAATATGTTTGAGAATGGTTGCTATCTACGCCGTCAGAAACGCTTTAAATGTGCTAAACGTGAAGCCCTTAGAAAAGCAGCTAAAGATGAAGACGGTAATGATATCGAAGATGAACATACTCCAACGGGAAATACCGTTGTTGATGAACATGACACCCCAGTCCCCGGGGATGTAGTAACCACCACCTCCGCTGTTAACCCATCAACCCCTGTGAACCATCATCAGCATCATCAATCTGATCATAGCGCCGATGTTGCAGCTCTTCAACACCAACAACAACAACATCAAGATGCCTATGGACATCAGCAGCAACATCACCAGCAGATAGACCAGAAACCTTTACATTTGGACCAATCTCACTTAACGCATCTATCGTCAGAAGGCATGTCACCGCCACATTCCAGTGCAGGTATTCCAACCTACACGCGACCCATCGCACATCCGTCAGCATCCATGGCCTCAATGGCCAATATGCAGACTCATCCTGGCGCAATGTTTCCGGGCCAACATCCTTCATTTACCCACCCATTCTCTATAAACAGTATCATTTCAAACGAACATAAATTGGACATGAAAAGTTATGAAGCTATGGCCGCATATGGGTACAACAATATGTCTCCAATGGCTAAGCCGTCCATGGACTATTCTTTACCGGCAAGCAGCGGGGACATCACCTACTCACAACTTGCTACAGCGCAGGCAAATCATGCACAACTGTGATAACCTTTTACCTGACTTTTATAGAAGACTTTTGAATCATCATTATAAAGTGGCCGAAATATTGGTGCATTGTTTTAAAGATCACTAAATACTCATGAGACTGAATGGACGGTATGTTTCCTTGCATCTTTGATACAGTACGTAAAACTTTATATTTGAATGTCTTTAAACTATAGTAGGCTGTTTATTAATTATGTAAACTGTTTTATCATGATGTCTTATATCTGTTTTTGTGTTTTATAATCTGATATGGTTTTGTTTCCAACTTCAAAGTGTTCAAAATCTTCATCTATGAAATTATTTATGATTTGTGTGTACAATTTTGATCATCTTTTATAATTACTGAATTGATCATATTGAAAATTTACATTTTATGTTTATTAATTCATCCAATTACCAAAGGCAAGTCAAAAGAACAGATTGTTTTTAATATCAAAAAAATGTTTAAATTAACACTAAGTCTTAAGCACGGTGTGATATACGCCCTGCTTTTCTCTAACAATAACAGTCCCAGACGGGGCTTGATACTATTTCTACTTCGATTGCATATTTCAAACAAATAAAATTCAATTAATGTTCATTAAACCATAATGAAGAAAAACAATCAAAATATATATGCGTTCTTTCACCGTGCTTAACACGTTCAAACATATTCAAGTTGGATATCAAATTTTGCTTAAAAGACAATATCCCGCGTGAACATTTCAAACACATATTTCTCTCATTATTTATTGATAATGAAGCTTGTTTGTTATTATTTTGTTAAGTGAATACTGCTCATTTAGATATCGAGTTTTATAAATACCATGTCATATCAGCGTGTTTATGCAGAAATCAAAGTTATGTGAATTTTTTCAGTTGAAAAATTATACACATTCAGTTAAATTCAAAGCCTGTGTTAAATTACTATCGATTTTCTAAAATCTTCAAGCAGCAAGTTCTTGAAGCTAAAAGCCAACATCGTCAAATGTTCATATGAGGCGTCTCTGCCGGCATATCAATATCAAGTTAATGATATTTTGGCAATTTCAACTCTTTATACAAACATATCATAAAAATATCAACCTGTTCTTATTTAGACTCTTCCTCAGGCAATTTCCATCATATATTCTCATATTAACTTTGATTTCTGCAACTTCAAATTTGCACCTGCCGAGCTGGTAGGAGGTTATGAACTTAAAGGATGAGAAATTGATTATATGTACATAAAAACCGTACAACAGCTAAGTGCCAATGGATGTTAGAAAATGGGGAGTTCTTAAAATTATTACAACCTCCTCAAAAAGATGTATATATTTTATATAACATAATAGATTATGTTTTGTCAAGAAATTTTAATTTGATTTTTCCGTCAGGTAATTTAACAAAACCAAAGTTTTTAATCATGTTACACATATGTTACCCTGATGATATTTAACTTGTTTGGTTAACTGTTATAATCAGGTGAAGACAGAATATCATGATTAGTTTTATACCAAAAAATATTTGTTTTGTGATTCTTCCCGTTATTGAAAATTGATTAAGACAAGACTCTGACTTCTCTCAACTCTTTATTGATATTCATGTGTTACTATTGAAAATGAAAAAAATGTCTTAATGGATTTTTATGCGTTTTGCTCAATTTCAACAACACAGTTATAATGTACTCATTGACTACAAAATTGATAGTACAATTCAGATTCTAGACTTTATCATTCGGAAAAGTTGCCAAAATTATTAGAATTCTAGGAGTGCCATTGTTTTACATAAATGCTCATTATTAACTGAATGACAACTGTGAAGTATAATCATATTGTTTTAACTCATTGTCAACTGTCTTTTTGCAATGATTACAATCATAGAGATATAATGAACTATGACCCAAGCCTGGTGCATAAATAACGGGTCAACTCTTTGTATATTCTTATTGTTTTTATTTTTTATTTATTTTTTCCCTGAATCTCCAAAGAAATAAACTATTTGTGAACCACAATGGTTCTATACATTATATTTGTACTTTGTTTCCTGCTTGTTATTACTTTGTTTTATTATTCCTATTTTAAGTAATGCAATCATATGTCAAAAATGCATGTCATTGTGGCATTTAAAGCCAGTAATTTTGAAGTAAACTTATCACTGAAACAACCAGGAGCACAAAACGACTAAATTTTTATTAAACTATAAGTTCAGAATTTAAAATATATAATTTGAACACTTAAATAGTTTAATGAAAGTTTATGGACTTCAGTTAAAAAAATATATACATTTAACTGTAGCATATTAACTGAATTTCTTAAATGAATGACTAAAAAAGAAAAACAAGTGCAATATAAAACTAATTGTTGATTTTGATGAGATGTTTATGCGATTTACTGAAAAGTCACGTTGACATGTATTTTTGATCATAAAAACTGGAAAGTTTTCAGGGTTTTAATGATTACAAAATAACATCAAACTATGTACGGGTGCATTTATTTATGAAAACACCGTGAGAAATAACCAGAATATATCGCGATTAAATACGTTTTATTACAGGACCACCTTTTCTTTCCGGATTATTGATATCATTTATCACAATCAAACTGAATTCAATAGTGTCATTTGACGTGTTCAATTTGATCCAATTATCCTATACTTTATGGTATGGTTTCATACCACCAGCAAAGTCTTTTGAGAAAGTAAAAAATGACATACTGGTAACAACAAAACATTTAGTGCATATTACGCAAGTGGTTACTTTACAAGTGAACATGAAAAAAAAATCATTTCATTATTTTTTTTCTGCAAAACTCTATATTTAGGTCATATTTAGGTTCATGTGAAAGTAAAAATTGGTTTTAAGTGTGTGAAAGTATCTTTGTACGAAATAACGTTGTGGTGCGAAAATATCTAAAAAAAAGTTTGTATTATTTTTTTATTTTAACATTAGAGTCCTCTAAACAATCAGATCAAAATATAGCGCCCATGATATAATCTAAAAAAATATACTAATATAGCATGAATAAGAATTTTAATTGCAAATCATGAAAAAACCTGCATGGTTTGATTCAAGTTGTTTTTATGCACCTTGAAATGTTCTTACGCGTTCAGATTTCTAACACCACAATGCTCACAGAAATGAACGTTATTTCGTATACAAAGATGCTTTCACACACTTAAAACCAATTTTCTTAATCTTAAAGTGTAATTTTTAAATGACAGAATTTAAGCATTACACTTTCAGATTTAACCATATAACCCAAATTTAATCCTTAAAAGAAGATATCAGGACCTTCGCATCATGCCTGGTTTCCAATGCGATATTTTGTACAGGTTGTCGCGAATATAAAATAGCTTTAGTGATAAAACATATAGCTGAAATGCAAAAGTCGAATGAGGTATGTGCTATGTTTAATCCTGGGGAAATGTCCAATTGGTAGCAAAGCATAAATGGGAAGGTCCTGATATCCCCGCTGATATCTTCTTTTCATATCCCTGGTCTTAAAATAAAATTTTGATGAGTGTTCATTATTGACCGTCACTTTTCTGCAACAGTCTGAGAACACCGCATGTTATAGAAAGCGTGTTTTTGGATACAGGGCTCTTCTTTTCATCCAAACAAATATAGTATAATAGGCCCCTATAACTTAAAAATAGCGTAATTATTTTGGTGCCAAAACCTGAACGCAGTGTGTTCTTGCAAATGTTGCGAGGTTCGATCCATGATATTCAACTGAAACACGTCGAATCTGACAGAGCAGAGATCACCAGATCTGACATGCAGGTGTATTTTTTTCACATCAAAACTGTGATGAAAGACCTGTATAATTTGATGGGGTGTTAATACCAATTGAAACTTACAACACTCTTTCTTTTATAGTGTATTTATTATCTATCTCTTTATAATGGGATTCACACTTTCGGGAGGCCTTTGTAAGGTGAATTGAACGGAATTTTTCATCGACCTTGTTGTTAATCATGATGACCAAAATACAATGTTCTCACGATCTTTTTTTACTGACGAAATAATGATTATCCTCGATATGATTTCACTATCATATACCGTATAGTATTATGAAGACGAAAAAGGGATTAAGCTCAATTTTTATGATTCATGTTTTTATCTGAAGAATGGGGTGTTGTCGAGGATAATTGTTTCCATTGAATTTTGATATATTTTGGACTAAATTTGTTATATTGAAGGTCGATTGCAACAAAAGGTAATAGATCTTCAAAAATATATACATGCATGGCTATTTTGAAAAGTACTTAAGCTGTCATATGTCATATAAAAATAACATATATGACAGCCATTATACTGTATGAAGAAAGAACAAGCCTTCCCAATTTTGGGTAGGAGAATTGCAAGAAGATTCCTACAAGAGCTTGTTTCTTTCTTTGCTCCCTTTGATTCTCGAGGCAGTGTGTCCTCTCCGATTTGGATACCGTTGTGAAAAGAGACAAACATAAGTTTGTGTTATTCACTATTTATACGGTACACTCTAAAAAAAGTTGGGTCAAAAAAGGAACATGGCTGGCATATTGGGTTAAATTTTGCACAATATTGGGTATAATTTGACACAATGTTGGGTAAACATGGTAAATGGTGCACGTTTTACCCAACATCGTGTCAAATTATACCCAATATTGTGCAAAATTTAACCCAACCTGCCAACCATGTTCCCTTTTTGACCCAACTTTTTTTAGAGTGTATGTGTTCAATATTAAATTTAGTTATTGATGTGTTCTAGACTATAGACGATTTTAGATTTTTTTTCCTACACATTCACTGCATACACTTGTATTGGAATTTTCATATATAATTTTAGACCAATTTCAGATTTTTCAAGTTATTTTTATGGTTTATGGCCACTCACCCCTGTGTTAAGAACACCCACAAGAAAAACTCCCACAATTCGTTTTCACTCTCTTTTATTTGCTCTCAATTTGTTAAAATTGGACATGCTCTTCATTACTTCCAATTTGCAATTTCAGAAATCGGTCAGCTTTTACAATATTCACTTCACAACAGCCCATGAAAACAATTTGATTCTTTTCTCATGTTTTGAATTATATAAGCATCATTAAAAATGACAAAATCATATCCTAGAGCTATGGGAATAAAGGATGATGAACTTATCCGTTGCATTAATGTAAAGATGAGAACTTGACTTGAGTGTAAGCATTTGATAAGAAAAGAAATTTGTCTTCTCAATACTTTGAAACAAGGATAAGGAGGATGCAGTAGGAAAATAAACCATACGCATCCACCCCTGAAGATTATAAACATACC
>JXSR01S012360.1:22739-34958 GCA_000969725.1 Ophiothrix spiculata | reverse complement strand
TTGAATACAAATGTAAGCAATTACTAACCAGACGAGCAATTGCTTGGAAGGGATTAGAAATAGCTTTTGCGGCCTTGAGAGAGCTTTTTCTTGCAAGTCAATGCTAGATTTTAAGAATAGAAATTCAAGAAAAGGCTATAGAAATAGCAATTGCTACTTTTATGAATTCGGCCTATTATGTTCTAGTCTCATTTTTACAGCAAATTCGATCAATGACCTACCGGAGCCCGACCGGAGTCCGACCGGAGTCCGACCGGGGTCCGACCGGTCTCCGTAAGGAATCACATTTCATACCGATGTCATACCGGCGTTGCGGCTTTGCAGACGCCGGTCGGACACCGGTGGTAATGTGACCAGGGCATTACTCGGACTCTTTCACAATTACATTTATGACGTTTAAACATGATTTCAATTTTTAAAAAGATAGATATATAAGTATAATAAGACGCAAGGAGTCTTAAATGAAACTGATAGGATATGTAGGCCTATATTGCATTATAGCAGGTTAAGCATTTTGAACTTCAAACATACGAGTCTTTTTGGAGCAAAATATCTGTATAAACAATTTTTAATAATATGATTGCGTTAATTTTAAAGCCGTTGTTCAATCCAAAGCAACTATTTGTCAATCAACTACATAAATAAATCGCAAGATATTCATCTTTCTATATTCTAATGTGTAATTTTCTTTAACGCTGTAGATACGTATCTTTTTAAAAGATCGACCTTGTTTGAATTTATTATGGTAATTCATCCTTATAGGAAACATTTTTATGCATCACACTCTCCTGCATCACAAAAAATAAACGTATGCATGAAATGTTTCACAGTTAAATGAGTGTGTCGGTTTTTTTGTAAATAGGGCCAACTCACCCCACTGGGTGCGCCAACTCGACCCACATAGCGGGGCGAGTTGGCCCTTTTGACGTTTATTTTATTTTTTTAATTATTTAAATATGATAAGTCGCAGAGTCTTAGTATTTATGTTAAAGATAGCTAGGGTACATATCTATCTTGTGTTAACAGGAAACTCTTCTAGACCTTAACCTCTCTGATTCAGGGGCGTTTGAACAAAAGGGGGGTCAACTCGCTCCACCCTCCCCTAAGTTTGAAAAAATCTTATTTGGTAAATATTACAAGCTAGGACAAATTAAAGGTGCAATTCAGTGATTCTAATGTGATGATAGTCTCCGCTCTTTTCGAAGAGTACAACATGAATGCATGCTGAAAACACTTAAAATGATTTTTTTCTCTTTTTCCTCAAAAATGCAAGCACATTTGAAAGAATAGGTTGGTGTTTGTAACATACACCAGAAAGGATTCTTTCTAGCTAAAAAATTGAATTTTGACAGAGGTGACCTTGAGAATGAAAAGTAGATCATGAATTGCCCCTTTAACTTTATTAGACAAAATATAGGCCCCTAATTGAACAAAATATTTTTAGACAAGAGTGTTTGGAATAAGAGAAGAGATCAACGTCGGCCCATGAGCCTCTGCGCCCGATTGGAAAACCCATTTTGCTTTAATTTTTTTCATCAAACTCTTCCTAAATAGCCCATATATTTTGTTAAATAATATAATTTATCTAAATATAACAGAAATTAACAGATTTCCCCAATTTGGTTTCCAATTTTGCGCCTTGCGCAATACACAATTCTATAAGTATTTTAGACTTCCCCGAAGATATCAGTTAGACGCGGTGGTGTAATGGTAGAATTCTCGCTTCACGTGCACGCGTCTCAGGTTCGATTCTTGCTTCGGCCTATTCTCTTACATTTTTTTTCTTCATTTCTTTTCTTTTTATTTCAGTTATATCCAATCATTTTCATTGACTTTTCACTCTCTATGATGTAATTCTTCTTTTTTTTTTCATTATTTCTTCTTTTTTTTTCAGAGCTACTGATAAAATGCTAATTTACGGTATTATATTATAACACTTTGCGCGGTAGCAATACCCGATAGCGAAAAACAGGCATCTTCGGATGATCCGTGTGTGTTTATTAGGAGTACAATTAGGAAACCTGTCATAAAATAATGTTAAGAACATTTATCTCCTTATGGGTATATGTCACAAACCTTAATTGTACTCCGATTACAACCACAGTGAGCTTCTGAAGTTGGCCAATTTTAAACAAAACGCAATGTATTTCAATGGAACAAATTAGCGATATTTGAGTTTCTGTATAAGAGATTGGAAATCCCGAAAAGGCTGTTGGGCCGACGTTGATCTCTTCTCTTGTTTGGAATGATACATTCTATACCTAAACCCCCCCAAAAAAGTTGTTTGGTTGTCCTCGACTGCCCACTCCTATTTTTTCAAAACTGGAATTTTTTTTTACTGTAATTTTAAAAGTATACCGCGCCTAATTTTCCAAAAAAAGTTTTTATTCTTAGAGAATTTTGATTTTTTGAAAATATTTGTTGTTTTCATTTTGTTTCTATTTTAATAAAGAGATTTTTCGGTACAGTAGACTTATTTGCATCTTTATAGAGGCCATACTTTGGTGTAACTTTGACCTACATTAAAAAAAAAATCTAAAAAAAAAAAAATCCGCCCGCCTGCCCGCACTTGCTCAAAAAACTTGTGGAGGACAACCAAACAATTTTTTTTTGTGGCCTAATCACCTATTCAGCCAAAAGTTATGAATAAAGTAAATGAAGTTTCCTAGAAATATTAAAGATGTGGTCTTGGCAGCATTGTGGATAGATAACCAGGAGGGGGTCAGATGATGTGATGGCTTAAACGATCATTTACCCCAAAGGTACTCTTCAAATTCAGTTATCATGTCAAAACATCTCTACAGGTATATCCTCTTGAAACACATCTGCATGGCAGGACATACAACAATCAGGCTGGGGCCACTGCAATATGCATGTCCTGTATTTGTCCAGCTACTTTTAAAAAGTACCCGAAACAAGGATTTCACCTGCGCAAAATTAACCATTGAAGTATTGCTAAGTGATTTTTCACACCCTGATTCTTATAAATACGCAATTTTCCAATGATGCTGTTTTTGATAACCTAATCGCGATATTCGGTTATCATGCCCAATTGTAAAAAAAGACCCTTATTTCTCATTTTTGTGGACATGCATGATATACAAGTCTCAGTGACAGTTACCCCCCCCCCCCCTCCTCCTGGGGCAACAGCTAAAATATCAGATGAAAATAACATTCCAATGGTTATTTCGGCATAGTGTGGTTTACTGGAATATCTTGGAAAAGACTTTCAAAATGAAATTTTGAATAGCTTTGAATAGAGGTATAAAATCCGTGAAAGATATTAAAAAGGCCTTTTTAAAACAACCCTTCCTAACCAAAGTATGTCCCAACTCTCTTACCCTAACCGACAATATCAGTCAACCCTTTGTATATTTGTACAAAGGTAAAATAGATGGCTTGACCGAGCATTCCTGTGACATGCCAACATGTTGCACACAGACAGCCTTGAGGGTGTGGTAGGGGTGATGAGGAGGACAGTGGATGCCTTCAGAAAAATGACCTGATTATAAAAGACCTCCCGCATGCCATAGGCCTATCAGCAACCATTAAGATCTTCCAACTTGTTTCAAAACAGAGTTATATATGTAGTGTGGGTTGATCCACACTGTAGCCAGAGGTAGAGATGCACCATACTCAATGTAAAAAAGAACCATGTAAATTCACAATGGTTGAAGAAATGGTTTGTTGACCAAGAAAATGAACCAGAATGAACATATAAGAAGGAAGAACTCTAAAAAATGAGAACAAGAATTATCAAACTGCGCTTTTTGAGTCATTTGTTTTTCTTTGTGGGCCAACATTTTTATTCTCTTCTTAACCCTTTCGGTCTGATAGAACACCTGAGCGTTTCCAAAGGAGCTTACGAGAGAACGCTCAGGCGTTCCAATTCGTATGGAGTATAAATTAATTCAGTATGGGCTATATATACACCTTTATTGCAATTCAGGATCGAAAGGGTTAACTTTAAAACATGTATGTGACTGACCACAACAAACCTCCAGTAAAGTCAAACTTTGGTCAATTCTTTTTTCTTGTAGATTCAAATAACATACCCCATCTTGGAGGGAAGCGGGTTGGCGCAGCGGTAGTTCCCTCGCCTTGCACCAATGAGGTCCCGGGTTCAAGTCCCGTGCCCGGCACTTTACTCGCTTCCGCAGGTTTTTCTCCAGGTACTCCGGTCTTCCTCCAGCATTCAAAACTGGATTTAAAAAACATCTTGGAGCCCTGTTGAAGATAAGCTTCCTTTAGCTTACTTGGTACCAAGTACCAAGTTGGGTTTCCTTGGTGAAAGCCTAAACAAGATGATCTTTACAATGATGCTTGTTTCAAATTCATGGGGCACCCAGACTTGGAGCTATGGGTTTTCAAAGCATTACTTTTAAGAATATGTATATGGGGGCTACCGTAAACCGGGGTGACTTTGAACGCTTTTTTCAGTTTTTGCCAATTTTTGTATTTTCAACATAGAAAAAATTCTGATATTTTGCTTTCAAAATACCTCCTGGGGCATGATCTTTCTCATGTTACATTTTTGTAGAAGTAGCTGTTATGTAAAATATATATTTTTTCATTTTTAGGTACTGTTCAAAGTCACCCCGGCATGGGGTGACTTTGAACGGGACACCCTTTTTCCTAGAACAGTGTGAGATAAATACATTCCTAGAACTAGAAAATATCATTATCCCACAGAAATATAATTGTTTTGGTCGCAAAAATACAAAAATGGGTGATAATGCATACACAGCGCCCCAGACTTGAAAATCTGTAAGCAGCAATCAAGGGTACTGGTTACCCTGCTAAATGCATGTATTTATATGGCATTGGTATTGGAAATATAGGCGTTCAATGTCACCCCAGGATCGTTTTGTCTCAATATAGAGAATAAGAAAGAAATTTACAAAATTATTTTCATTATTTATTGTAAACTATTATATTCTTGATACAACCATATTAATTTTAATTTCATTTGATCAGTGTTACCATGGTAACCATTGAAAATTGCTATAAAGTTGGCAACGCATTTCTAAGGCTGTAACAAATAGCTGGCAACACCTACGGTAGTGTCTTTAAGATGAAACATTGCTTATAGTATCCCCTTTTCAATCATTAAATCAAAAAATTCTGTCATCAAGGATAAGATAATGGCTGATTAATTTGACCAACTCAAAGTGTTCAAAGTCACCCCGGCGTTCAAAGGTTTACGGTATTCAAATTTTTTTTGGTAGGTATGTGATATCCGTGATATGCAACATATGGTCAAAATAGGGTTTTATGGAACTGATTTTTCCCCAAATTGAGGTCTCAGGAACTGCTTTTCCCCTTAAAACATTACTATTTGAGCTCAAAGTCACTCAAAATTAGGTTGAAAACTTAATTAATAAAACACACTTTTAAGTCAATTTCTTTGAAAATGGGGATCTTCGGAAATGGAGTAATCTTGAAATGAGCATCTTGGGGAGCAGAGGCTTGAAAGGGGGTCTTTATCCAATGTTCACAACAAAAATTTTATCCCTCCCCTACCCTCAAAAACAAAATAGCAGTAATTTCTTTCCAAATCAGAGAATGTTGCACATACTAAAAATGTCCTGCGATGCAACTTTAACATGACACATGCAGGGTCACGACAGCCAATTATGAAAGTCATAGTGGGTGACACTGAAGCAGTTTCCAGCTATTATAAGTTAGTAAGTGCAAAGCCATATTTAACATACACACTCACTCACAAAGCTAGAGCATTCTTTTCCATTTTTGAGAATGTCACACAATCTTTGGGATGTCTTGCAGTGTGACTTTAAAGGGACTGGCCTAGATTCTTCCACTAATTTTTTACCTACATATTGTTTTACTTTTCTATCAAACATGTTTATAGTAATATAACCTACAAGTAGTTTCCCATGATTTTGAGGAATATTGGAGAAAATTGCAATTCTTTACGTACTTTAATTTTTTACGCCGGCGCAAAAAAGTGGTGTGAAAACAGTGTTTCTGGTTTGAAAACTTAAAAAGATCTTGTTTCTACACCTGTGATGGCCAAACAAATTATTTTTGGATGAAATTGTTCTCTTTTAATATGTTTTCATTTATCTCCAGGAGCTTTGTTTGATCCTTTATCTGGTAAATCCATTTTGAGGTACAAAAGTTAGGATTTAGGAAACACAGGATAGCAACACCACCATCAAAGAATGATATATTGCAAGTTAATTCTCTCTCAATTTGTAGCCTCGGTCGAAGGGGTTTGGAGATAGTAACAATAATAATTGTTTATATAGTATTTCCCTTCTTTTTTTTTCTTTTCCTCCTTCTTATTCCTTTTCTTGCTATTATCTTGCTATGATTATCTAGAGTATTTTTTCCCGTTTTCTTGGCTTTTATCTCTCTCTCTCTCTCTTTTTTTTCTTCTTCCTCTTCTTCCTCAATCTGTAATATATACACTTTTGTAACCAATATTCCCTGAGCCATAATGTGAACACTATTTTCGTAATTTGCCCTGTAGCTCCCATGTCGTTGATTTTCATTCTTTTTATTCCCCCTATAAGGGCAGCTAGAAGGATACAATGATCTAAGGTAACGACAGGGACCAGTTTATAACACTTATATGCATTGATGAAAAAATAGCAAACCAACACATTTTTGATTGTAGGAGTAGACCTAAAAATTGTCAGTTGCACTGCAAACATACCTGGACTAAATACTCCTGAAAGAGAAGAAAAAAGGGGAAATCAGAAGAAAAAACATTTAAAAAAAAGGGGGGAAAAGGGGGTCTCTAAGGCAAAAGAGGGGAAAAACATAAAAGATAAGATGAAAAATAAGAAGAAGAAGAAGAAGAAAAAAAAAAAAGGACTTCTAGTATTGGTATCCTTCACTATCTCCAAAGCCCTTTCGCCTCGAATCGAGGCTACTCAATTTGAGCCATTTGTGTGTAAAATTTTGCACTTTTTTTGAATTTTACTATACTTATAAGCTTTGTTTAGACCATTTCCATAAATATTTAAAGGTGTAGGTTCTGATCACATTCTCATCCCCAGGGCTCTAACCGGAAGTATTGCATTTTTCGATATCAAATGAAAGCCCATATTTTTCTGATTGTAAATCCTAAATTTCACTTCCAAATTCCAAATAGTTTTAGAGATATAGCAAACAGTGTAAAGATTATTGGTATACCTATTTTCCATTTCTTACATATTTTCATAACAGCCTCATCCCCAGGGTTGCATACTTTGTTTTGCCTCTTAAAGAGTAAAACCACCAAAATGCATTTCAGAGGTCAAGATCAATCAATTTAAAGTAGATTATACACATGTTAAAATAGGAACCTACACCTTTAATTCTAGGTGGAATCTAGGCTAGTCCCTTTAAGTATAACCTGACACAGTGTCATGACAGCAATTATGATAGTTATAGAGGTTAACACCAAAGCAGTTTCCAGCTATTAAAACATTGAATAATTTATGTGTGGTCGCCTGAATGTGCAAAACCATACTTTCAAAAAAAGAAAAACACAGTAAGAATTTCTTTTTTACTTTTGAGAATGTTACACACACTTTAGAATGTCTGGCAGTTCGACTTTAAGTTCAACATGATGCAGGGTCATGGCAGCCAATTATACAAGTCATAGAGGGTGACACCAGGAGACATTTTGCAGCTATTTAAACATTGAATAAATTCTGTGTGGCGGTCTGAATGTGCAAAGCCATCCTTTACACACACTCAAAAAAAACCATTTTCTACCTCTGATAATGTTTAATAGGCCTACACATTCTTTTAAAAAATGTCTTACAACATTACTTTTACATGACACAGGGTCATGGCAGCCTATTATAAATGTCACAGAGTGTGACACCAGGAGACATTTTGCAGGGTGATTCCAAAATAACGTTTGTGACCAAAAAAGTGGAAAATTTCACTTTTAAATGGCTTTAGCTCCTAGCATAGACATTCTATCCACTAGTTTATTGTTGATAATAGTGCCCACTAGTGGGGCCAATATATGTAGGAGTTTGAAAATAAAATAAAGCGCTAAAATCCTGAATAAAGTCCATGTAACGTTCGGTAACGTTTGTGACCTCGCACGGATATGGATTTTTGCTCTAAATGACTTAAAAGTTAAATTTCTCTGACATGTTAGCGAATTTTGTATCGCACTTTCTACAGATGATGGGTGACATATTTGCAAATAATTTCGTGAAGTTTTAAGAAATTCTATCGTCAAGATTCATTGTTTTGTTTGGTAATGTTCGGTAACGTTTGTGACATTTTGGTGTAACTTTTTGGTAACGTTTGTGACATTTTTGAGTTAAAATTTGTGCTCATTCATGCACGGATAGAAAAACTTCACAATTTCTGTCAAGGAAATACTTCTCACGTACCGAGTAACAAACGTATGACTGAAAAAACTGGTCATATGGTCGAATAAAAAAGCTGATTTTTTGCTTGAAATGAAAAAAGGTTTAGTTTTCATTGGAATGAGCCTGCAGCTATTAAAACATTGAATAATTTCTGTGTGGTGGTCTGAATGTGCAAAGCCACACTTTACAAAAAAAACACCTTTTCTACCTCTGATATACTATTTTAAGAATGTCTTACAACATTACTTTTACATGACACAGGGTCGTGGCAGCCAATTATAAATGTCACAGAGTGTGACACCAGGAGACATTTTGCAGCTATTAAAACATAGCATGTTTTCTGTGTGGCTGATACAGTGTTTTTATGTGCTTCGAGCATTTCACAGTGAAATTCAAAGCTATTTTTTAATCGTAATCAAATTCATGATCTGTGAAAGTGATATCAACAACTTATATATCCCAGCATGTTGTTAACAAAAGGTATATGGATAATTTGTGAGTTATAAGATGTGAGCTGCGACGGAGTGTGGGCATGGAGGAAAAGTTTTCGTTTTGGTCGACCCTAAACTAATTTGAGTAGTTTTGACAAAATGACAAAGCAAAAATAAAAAAGGTTTTCATAAGTTTTCCAAGCATTTTGTGTAGTATTTTATTAAGAAACGACTAACATTTACATGTTCTGGTGCTATAGGTGTTCTTTGGTGGATATTTGGGGATTTTTTTTTTTTTGGGGGGGACAGTTTTTAAAATTCTGAGGTAAGTTCACACTTCGGTTTATAGGGCCGAGCGGACCTACGCCATATGCAGCACAATGATCTAAAAATAACTCGCGTTTGACTTCGTGCGAGGTGAAAACAATCAATACTTCAGCCAGGCATCCCTTCATTTTCTTTCTTTTTTAGCGAGCAGGAAATATGTGAAATGATGAGCTGTTTGTTATTTTGTTGTGATTTGAATACCACACATCTCATATGATTTTGAGATCAAAATATTTTGAAAATTTGCTAAAATCAATCAAAGTTTCTGCGAGCCGGCATTTTCTCCATTGAGTTGAATGGGAAGTTGGCATATATACCCTATCCACTCGTCCAATTCAACTATTTTCCGACTGACAAAACTTTATTTTTTTAAATAATCCAACTTTCAATAATTTGACAAACCACCCTACTCTATGATTAAGCATTATAAAAGTATTTTGACATCATTTTTGGCACACTAGTATGAAACAACCCAATGCAACAGTGACATACATTCAGAAAATACATAGTTGAATTGGACGAGTGAATAGGGTATATGTTTTTACCGCGCTAAAGTTGGGCAAACATCCCGGATGTGAACAAAACGCCCGGATGACCGCTCCTGCCTATTATGAATAGCCCAATAGTTTAACATTTCTATCATGTTTTACCACCACAGGTGAACATACATGGACGTTTCAATTGTACGTTGTACTGAAATTCAGTAGTATATGAAAACTACTTTTCCAAAATATCTCCTCAGAATCCTCCAATTGAATTCCATTTCAGCTAATTGAATAGATGGTATGGGCATTTAAGGCACCTGACACAGAGTCACAGTTGACTTCAGATGCAGGTATTTTGCAGCTATCAAAACATTCCTTACTCAATATCTCAAGACATTTCTTGCTCAGTAATTGAACATCTTACATTGGGGATAATTCTGCTTAAAATGCAAAGTCTTCCCAAGGAGGGGGGGGGGGCACTCCCATATATTGGCATGTGTCATGCTCCTGTCGATAGACCCCCTTTTTTTGCTCCACTCTCACCCATTGACCCCCTTTTCACGAAGCTGTCACTCAATGACCCCCTATTATTTTGAAAGTCAACCTGATAATCCTCTTTTTGTGGTGACTCTCATCCATTGCTCTGATTTTTCGAGAACCTACACCGAATGACCCCCTTTTTTTTTTTGGTTCAATTTGTTGATTTTTCGAAAATTTTACGAAAATTTGAAGATCTGTGATTTCGTAAATGTCAAAATTAGGCTTATTTTATTCAAAAACTGACACCGAATGACCTAGAACTAGTACCGTCCCCACGGATTGCCCCTCCCACGGACCCAGCAATGAGCCCAGGCAGCAAGAGATACAAATGACCCTGTTTTTTGCTCTTGCTAACAAATCGCTCAGAATGGCCCAGATTTGTTGACCCTCTACACTGAATAACCCCCTATTTGTCAATGTATTTCTCATCTATTGGTCCTACATTTCGAAAGCCAGTAGGAGCAGGTTCGTCACTTTCATATTTGAGTAAATCCCCACCCCCAGACTCAAAATACCTAGTGATAAATCAGGGATGCAATTTTTTTGCATTTTTGCAGAATTCTGCATTTTTTCACTTTCTTTAAAAAAATATACAGTGTTAATGCTATTAATAGCAAATTTTGTAAATTTTTTGCAATTTTTACTTTCGCCAATTTACATCCCTGAAAAATGCACAACTAGTGGGCGATGTAAACAAGAGAAGATATTGTGTGTGAAAGGCTTTGAAAATCTGAATGATGAGTTTGTAACGAATCCTCTCCTTGATATATGTGTCCCGTTCCGGCAAAAGGATGCAGTTGTCGGCTCCTACATGTTGCTCATTGTAGCATATCTAACACATCAGATATGCTAGTCATATGTGCTAAAATGAGCAACATGTAGGAGCCGATAGCTGCATCCTTTTGCTGCGGCGGGACACATATATCTTTTAGGCCAAGTAACAAAAATTACAAGTTGATCGTCCGGACTTTTAAAAAAGGTTGGTGAGGGAGGTCCTTATTATTTGTTATTTTATTATGAATTTACTATTCATTTTGGGCTAATTTTCAACAGTTGAATGTTTGCCATATTACCAGGAGGCCAATGTTTATTTCCACATTTCTCTATACCTACTACCCCCAGACTGTAGAAACCGTGTTTATTGGGTTTATATATGATAAGGAATCACTTTTATTAACTTTTTGTATCTCAGCCTCTTCTTAAATTAAATAATCCGGCAAAGGAAGAAAAATAACAAAAAAAAATGGTGAGGACGGGGACGATCAACTGGTTATTTTTGTTACTTGGCCTTACATGTTGTAGTAAATTTTACCCAAAATTATATCTGATTTTTTTTTTCTTTCCAGGGGTTGTTGGATGATACAATCCAGTTATTTGGTGGCAAGAGGAAAGTGTAGAAGGTAAATCCACTACATAGTTTTAGACATGCATTATGATCAGTATTTAAAAGGGCAATTCATGATCCACTTATGCTGGAAAGCTTTTAACTTGTAAAGGAATGGTCGTAATCAAGTGAAATTTTCAGCATGCATTTATGTTGTACTCTTCTTTATATTCAGCTAGAAATGATGTGAGATGTTGTAATCATGAATTGCACCTTTAATTGAGACACACTGTGAGTAGAAAAAACTTGGATAATGATCAGAGTCACATACTATATAACCTTTGAGGCAGTTTGCAGCTATTAAAACATTCGATACTGCCTGTGTGGCCTTCATATCACTAGCAGAACATATAATATTATTGCAAATGTTTTTATCATCAGTACAAGATAAGCATGACAATCTCATCAGTCAACTTTCATTATCTGAGTCTGAAACAATTTCTCATTTCTCATTAGGCCTCATAAAAAACAAAGTTGTTTCTCGTCCCCTCCCTCCTCACTTTTTGGTGCCACACCAATTTTGTTGTTGTTGCAAAAATGCTAAAAAGATGTTAAAGACTAAGCTAAATCATTCAAATATCAAGACCCAGCTTTCCTTTTTAAAGGATTCTTTAAATTGTTTGATGTTTTAACGTTGAAACTGTCATCAAACCAACATCTATCCATATCACATAGAGCTAAAATACAGCAACTGAATGTGCAGT
>JXSR01S012360.1:0-14392 GCA_000969725.1 Ophiothrix spiculata | reverse complement strand
GTTTAATTTTGTGACATCGCTTTTGTAATTTATTTGATCAATGTAAAAAAAGAAGTTTTGTAATATTTTCAAAACACAGTTCGTGGCTCTGCTAATTATGATACACGTAAAATGTATCCCTTAGTTTGTGTTTAGAAATCCCTCAGCCTAATGCAGCTATCAAAAGCATCTCCGGCCCCCTGGTACCCGGGCATAGCGGGGAAGTAGGCGGGGATCTGCTGACCGGGGATTGATCCGTCAATGTAAGTAGCCCCCCCCCCCCCGGGATGTTTCCACTATATACAGAGGTCAGAGTTGCATGTGTGTTTGTTCACATGATTGGATGCATGGTGGTCTGAATGTAGCATGTGGGTATGTTCACATGAAGAAATTGGTTCTTTACTAGAGGGCAGTAGTCAGGCTCACCTGAGTATAGCTGTAACCTTGACTGTAGCCTAAATCAGGGGCAGATCCAGAAATTTTCAATAGAGGGGACCCTATTTAGTCAAATGCCGCTCTGCCAACATAAGGATGTATAAAGGGTATTTTTTCCAGTAATGTGCTATTTTGTTGTTCCAATTGACATTGAAACAACATGATTCTAATTTCTCTTTTGATTATGTTCTTTTGCTAATAAAAATTAACCCTTTCGATTCGATAGAACGCTTGATTATGTTTCCAAAGGAGCCTTTGAGAGAACGCTCAGGCGTTCCAATTCGTATTGAGTGTATATTAATTTAGTATGGGCTAAACCACCCTGCTATGTTGCAGGGTGGTTTAAAAGTAGTTTAATTTTGTGACATCGCTTTTGTAATTTATTTGATCAATGTAAAAAAAGAAGTTTTTGTAATATTTTCAAAACACAGTTCGTGGCTCTGCTAATTATGATACACGTAAAATGTATCCCTTAGTTTGTGTTTAGAAATCCCTCAGCCTAATGCAGCTATCAAAAGCATCTCCGGCCCCCTGGTACCCGGGCATAGCGGGGAAGTAGGCGGGGATCTGCTGACCGGGGATTGATCCGTCAATGTAAGTAGCCCCCCCCCCCCGGGATGTTTCCACTATATACAGAGGTCAGAGTTGCATGTGTGTTTGTTCACATGATTGGATGCATGGTGGTCTGAATGTAGCATGTGGGTATGTTCACATGAAGAAATTGGTTCTTTACTAGAGGGCAGTAGTCAGGCTCACCTGAGTATAGCTGTAACCTTGACTGTAGCCTAAATCAGGGGCAGATCCAGAAATTTTCAATAGAGGGGACCCTTTTAAGTCAAATGCCACTCTGCCAACATAAGGATGTTTGAAGGATACTTTTTTCCAGTCATGTGCTATTTTGTTGTTCCAATTGACATTGAAACAACATGATTCTAATTTGTCTTTTGATTCTTTTGTTGATAAAAATTAACCCTTTTGATCCAAAAGAAAGCTTGAGTGTTTCTAAAGAAGCCTATGAGAGAATGTTCAGGTGTCCAAATTTGTAGTGAGTGTATACTAATCCAGTATGGGCTACAACTAGATTGCAGTTCAGGTCCAAAAGGGTTAAGATTTATTATGTTTGACTAAATGAGGGCAGTAGACAGATGTGCCTGACTGAAGCAAAACTTACTGTAGCCTGGTTCATATGCCTGGATCAAAAGTTTTGGACTGTTGTTGTCATCTTGGATACCACGTTAATGGCTTAGTCAGATAATCGGATTGGTCTTTTTTTCAACCACTGAGCTATCGCGTGCTAGACAAGATGCGAACTGAAATGATTCCATTGAAAGTCATCCCTTAGAAAAATATCAAATATTATGATGTCGAATACTTTGTGTCAAATCATGTTCTCGGCGTCTGATTGACATGTCGTCATGGTTTCATTCACATTTGAGTAAATAAAACTTCTTTGAACATAAACATTAACCTTTGTAAGTAATGTTATTGCAACATTACTTCTGGTACAACTCATTTATCATAGCTCCACTAGACTGACAAATATTGACTTAAATGTTAGATCTCAAAGCATGAGTAAAAACAATATGTTAAAGGTGCTAGCTCTTTAGATTTAGCCTTAGTTTTGTGATTTTGGACCCAGATCTACTACTTGAAGTTGATTGGTCCTGTTTCTGCACTTAAAGGAGCATAATCCGTTTGCTTCAACTTTTTTTCAAACTTTTTGAGATTTTGGTATCAAAATATTGCTTATAATATATTTTTCTCATAACCCATGTGAAATTTCAAGGCTGAGTTATGTTCCGTTTTGGAGATATGTATGAAAATGTGTCTAATTATGGCAACCATAATTAATTTTATACAGTAATATATGGGCGGGTATGAAATACGAAATTGCCTGTAAAATCAAAACAGTTTGACCGATTCAGCTGAAATTTGAAACTCAGATTTCTTTAGTGGTCATCCTCATATGACATTGAAAACTAAATTTTGAAAAATCGGACCAAGCTCCTTTAAATGATGTAGAAGAGTGAATACTTAAGGAGTGACTTCATCCAAAGGATCAATCTATTGTTTGAGTTAAATATCACTCTTTTGATAGTGAATGCTGTCAATTTCCCACATTTGCCCTATACTGTGAGTGACTATTTTTTCATGAAGAGTTACCATATTGCAAAGAACACCCTTGAAAAATTGAAATAGCTAGTCTCTAATGAAAGGTAAAGGTAGAGGCGACGGCCTGTACTTATCAGGGGTGTGAGAGTTCCTCTTTTCAGCTGATTTCCTTGTTTTTGAAAATGTTATGTGCTAAATTTTTAGCCTTTTCATTCATTTTCAGCCCATTTTACTCCAACTTATGATGCTTTTCCTTGTTTTTATCAACTGGCCTCTAACACCCCTGACTTTCTTTTCGAAATGATTGGCCAGGGATTGAACCAGACTCCTCTTTTTGTTATACATGCATTGAGGGGATGCCATACCTCCTTCCCCACGAGTCTGTTACCTTCCTAGCATTGGAGAATGCCAGTACCCATTTGACATGTGGGTTGAGAGGAGCACATTAGGGTAAGTATCTTGCTCAAGGAAGCTAAACATGCTGTCCACCGGATTCTAACCCACGATGCTCAATGCCCAGTGATTAAGAGTTGGGGACTTGCACCGCTAAGCCATGCATGTATCCCTATAGTGCCTCTCCTTAAAGAGTGATTTTCATTCAGTCAGTTAACTTTTTTCAACCGTAAAGGCAAATGCCTTTAAATAACTTCAAGGCAAATGATAAGTAAATAGAATGGAGAATTCCCTTTTAGTTTAAGTCAATCACACTTAATTTGAACTGAAAACTTGCACAAAACCATGAGTTTGAACTCCTGTGACATTGTAAGGCCATTGTTTGATGTCATTTTGTGGCAAACATGATGAGAATAGGTATGTTCACATGATTCAATCAACTTGAGGCAAACATGATAAGATCGGTTATGTTCACATGACACTATACCAACTTGAGGTTATGCCAGCTACACGTTTAGCATCTTAAAAATATTAATAGTCCAATACTGATGTAAGTGTTCAAAATTCTGTTCTTTTATGGGCTTTCAAAATTTACACCAAACTGGAAAAATTTTGGCATTATTTAAATAAAGGAAAACTTGTGCCAAAACTGTGCAATATGTGAAATGTTTTAATAATTTAAGGGGAATTTGGTACATGGAAAGATGTGGTTGTACTTTTGCAAGCATCTTCGCTTTTACCAAAGAATAGGAGAGCATTTTGACATATAGTCATATTTTGACTAAATAACAGTTTTAAAAGTACTGATGTGCTCCTAGTATAATATGGGGATATATAGGGACCACCTAATTCGCTTCAGGGCCTGTGCTCGTGGTTCTTATCAGTACTAATACCGTACATGTCAATATATCAGATCTGACCGTCCATCACCCTAAAATGTTTACATTTCAAATGACTTTCGGGTTAAAATTACAATCTAAATACCTTTTGTTCACAACAATACACATGTGCTATTCTGATAACGCATATTGTATTGTCAACGACTTCTAAATATAACAGATTTCTTGTATGGTTGTTGAATTCGATACCCGGAGTAAAATTGGTTGCAATTCCCTGGACGTTGAGTCCAATATTTTACTTGATTCAAATACTACGCATTGTGTGATTGAGAAATATTATGTATTGTAAATAATGGTTTTCAGATAGAGTTTCAGGTTTTTAGCACTTTCAATCTGGTATAGATATCAGTGCATATGGTCATGGAGGCTTTTCCCTTTAGAATATTTGAACGATTTCAAATTAATAGTCAAATTGTGATGCCCAAAGAAAAATAAGCTTTCAGTCTCAGCAGGCCTAGAAGAAAAAATTACATGTTTTGGGCTTAACATGACATATCCTAACTTTGGAAATTTAAAAAAAAAGACACTTTACTGTGCAAAAGAATATCATCCCTATTTTTAACATCACCCCTAAAGCTCCCAAAGGTTACAAAAATCACCAAAATCGTCTAAGTCCGAATACGTCAGGGCACCAAATCGCTGCCTAGGCAGCGCCACTTGGGTGGCTTTGTAGAGCTGGAAACTGGATTGGGATGCGAGAGGTCCCTGGTCCCTGGAAACCACCAATTTTTGACACCCTTATTTCCGAGGAGATAGGTTGAGAAGTGAGAACGAAAAGGGGTAGGTAGGAGGTTAGGGTTAATCATGTTTATGAAAAAAGTAATGTTTTAGAGGTGTGTGTTTAATATTTAGTAATAAATGTTGATTTATTTTGCCATCAAAATGATATTATATTTTATATATTTTGAACCATATTAAATACATATATCGAGGGTTGAGAAGCACAAGGCCATATCTGCACGAAAAAAGAGCCAAAAGGCCATATTTGCATATGCAACAAAGGTGCAAATACGGCCTTATTGCTCTTTTGTAGCCTGTGCAGATACGGCCTTGTGGTTCTTGACCCTCAAGAGTTGATATAGTAAATAAAATAAAAAGCGCATGATCAAAAATTTTTTAATAATTTTCCTCTATGTTAAGGCAAACATATACAAAAATTCTTAGGCCTGATGTTGACTACCAGTCTGAAATATTTTTAGTATCTAATTGGAATATTGTTTATTCTAAGTAATGATTGCAAGTGCTGGATTTCAGTTTTTAGCACGTCTCAATGTTTGGTAGTTGAATTTGACACCCAAATGAAAATTAGCTGCGAATCCCTTGGTGGAAAACTGATTTCTTAGTTTGAAATTTTCAATCAGTTATTCTGTGATAGAGATGCAGTATTCAGGTCCATAGCCAGGATGATATTAAAGGAGCATGGTCAGATTGCTGCAAATTTTCTTCAAACTTTTTGAAATTATGGTACCAAAATGTTGCTCATGTGAAATTTCATTGCTGAGTTATGTTCCATTTTAAAAATATGTCTAATTATGGTATCCATAATTAACTTTTACATAGTAATGTATAGGCCGCTTTAAAATGTAGTATTTGCCCATTAAATCAAAATGATGGACCATGGGTATGAAATAACACTCATGCTTTTCAAACAGAATGCCCTTACAATTAAAAGTTGAGGATCTTTGGTTGGACCAATTCAGTTAAAATATAGGAACTTAAACCTCTTTAATGGTCATCTTTCATGGGACACCGAAAACTGATTTTTTTTTCACATTTTGACAAATCCGACTTTTCAGTATCAAAGTTATAACCTAATTTACCAAGTTAAAGGTACATGGTCCAATTTTTCAAATTTTAGTTTTCATTGTCATATGAAAAATCCCCATTTAAGATGTTTCAATTTCAAATTTCAGGTAAATCGGAACAACCGTTTTGATTTATGAGCAATTTTGTATTTTCCACTTGCCTATACTTTACTGTGTCAGCAATTTTATGGTTACCATTATTTAAAAAATTTTCACTTATATCTCCGAAACGAGACACGTTTCAGCCGTAAAATTTCACACAAGTAATGAGAAAAAGTTTGAAAAAATACTGACCCAATCGGACAGGGCTCTTTAACCCTAACACTTTTAAGCACCTCTTCATTCATTCATCCTCAGAAATTTACATGTTAAAAATGGGTGGTTTCCCCCAATCCAACATTCACTGATGCAAGCCAACAGGTATAAACTGCCCTTGCAGCGTTTTCGTGATTACAGCTAACTCCGGTCTGTGACGTATTTGGACTTAAGCGATTTTCTTAATTTTGTGGAATCGGATTTTGTGAGGTTCGGTGGTGTTAGGGTTAATGGAAGCTACTGGATCCCTGGGACTGGATCACACAAGTGCAATACATTTGTGTGGTGATCATTTCGATCATGGTTCAAAACAAGAAAGTGTGATCCAGTTGTCTGGGTGATAATCAGATTATACGAAACACTTCGATACTGAATGCTCCATGTTTGTTAAAAGGCAATAGTAAACTTATAAAAATATTTTTGTTTGTTAAAGTAAACAAATATTTTATTTTAAGGTTAAAGATTTGAGTGACACAACATTACAAAATTGATGGAAAATAGTGATTTTGAAAGAGGTTCCATCAACAATTTATGAGGTCTCAAAATGTTTCTCTATTCTCTATTCAAAGTGTAACATCTGTCTCAGAGTGTCCACCCTATCACTGAAACTTGACTTTACATGCATTTGTGTAATTAGAGTGCAAATGAGTGGTTCAAGTCATCTAGGTTTCCAATCAAAGTCTGAAATTTGAACCAAGATTCACACACTCAAGATAAATGCTCAGATGGGACATGTTTAAAGCTTCATTGAAAATCTTTACAAAAATTGTTGAATTTGCACTTAATTTTTGAACATATGCATACACGTGATTGTAATATTGTAATTGTATAACTGTGCAATCAATTTGGGAAACATGCTCCGAGATTCAAACACCAATCTGAATTCTCAGTATGACCAGACAATAAAAACAAGTTGTCAGAATTTGAATTTCCAATCAGTTCCTGAAACCTAACCCTAACACTTGACCGTATTGAAGAAAAACTTGTGAAAATTGTATAATTTTCTAATCAATTTGGGTAACTTCATCCAACACCAAGATATAGAAGTAAGATATCCTGTGGACTAGACAGCAGCTGAACTGCAATCTTGGGTCTAATGTTTCCTTAAAGGGACTAGCCAGGATCAGTGGTCCCGCTAAGGTTTTTGAACTTGCACCAATTCGAACAACTTTGATAAAGTTGAAGTGATGCTTACTACAAAATCATGAGCTGAGGCTGGAAATTGGCCAAATAAAGCCAGGAAAAGATTTTTTTCATATTTTCACAGAAACCTGTTGTACCAACTTTCCTGGGTCCTGCGCAATTGCGCACCATACCAACACCATACGATCTTAGCTGGAACACTGGCCTTTGATTCTACTTAGAATCAAAAATGTATAAAAATCCTTTTTAAAAGCTTAAAATGTACTAAAATCAAGAAATAGTTAAAAAGTTCACAGAAATGGCTGAAATTGAGAATGAATTATAACTTTTAATTGTTATATTATTTGATAGTGGTGTAACTATGGCAAGTGTTTTCTAACTTTCTAAAGCCTAAATTTGAATCTCAGATGGGGTTTACTGTTAAAAAGATCAGTCAAAACTACTCAGGCAACTTAATGTAAATTCAAAGAATATCAATACAATCAAAAAAATTTTAATTGGCCATCACAGGCGTAGGAACAAGGTATTTATACGATTTGAAACTAGAATAATGGTTTTCACACCATTTTTTATGCCAATGGAATTTTCATATTCCACAAATTTAGGGAATACTACCAGTAGGTTATATATTGGTTATAAATATGTTCCATCAATACATGTACAGAAATATATATTTTTAGAAAAGTATGTACCAGGAAAGATCTAGGACAGTTCCTTTAACCTAAGCATTCTCTAAATACTTCATTAACCATTCCAAGCATGCATAGACTAAATTACAAGTCATTATCAACTGAAATTTTATATATTATTGGAAAAATTTTGAAAAAACAGTGTTATTTTATCATCAATTTTTTGTAATCCGATCTGTGATTAGAGCACGTGTTGCCAACACCGCTGTTTCAGAAGTACACCACTTGGGTGCAGCTGTACCGCCACGACTTGTATATCCTGGCACACTCATTGGGATGTCCCTTAGTGCACACCAGTGGGAAACAAATTGTGCATGTGTTCCTAAATCTGGTTCCCATTTGAGCTTGGTGGTGAAAGGGGAAATATTGAGCTCCTTTGAAAGTTCTTTTTTTTTTTTCAAGTTGGAAATGCTTGCTAACTTTTGTTTTGATGCATATGCGGATGTAGTTTTAAAAAGTGTCTGCCAAATAATCATGATTTTCTTTAGTTTTTAAATTATTTTTTACCAAAATACAAAAAAAAAATACCCCAACAACATTTAAGCTTGATTCAAACAAGATAATAAAACATCTAGTACAACAACTAAAATAAAACACCTTGATTTAAAGGGGCAAGTCATGATCCTCTTTTCATCCTCAAGGTCACCTCCATCAAAGTACCGGTCATACTTGGAATTCGATGGCAAATATTTGGTGATGTCACAACCAAATGTGACGCGTTACATCAAAATTGAGATTTTTGTGTTACTTGTAAGAGGACAAAATAAGCTTTAAAATGATACATTGCTTGTGAAAATTGAAGTTTTAGTTTCGAAGTTATGATGAATAAAGACGGTTGTTTTCTTATTATTTTCTTTATAATTTACAAGCTTAATTGGCCTGTATCTCGAAACTTGCTTGGCCGACAACTTGTACCTTTTGATGTAACGCGTCACAAATGTTTGGTAGCAAAAATTTAATATTGTTTTTAGGGGGGGGGGGGGGGGGTAGGACGTGACGTCAGCAGATTTTGAAACTTAATTATATGCAGATTTCAATACCATTGAGGTTGGGACTTCAACCTCAGAAAACTTAAAAGATATTCTGATTATTTTAAAAAACTACTTTCCCTTTTATTTACGCATTGAAATATATGGGCGATACCACGGATGAATATGATTCAAATCTGAGTAAACAGTCAGGTAAACAGGCAATTTATGACACGGCCACCGTCGTCTGAAAGAATCCTTGATTGGTGTATGTTACAAATCCCAAACTATTCTCACAAATGTGGATGCATTTTTTAGAAAAGTAAGAAATTGTACCATTTTCCAATATATTGTCTCATCAACCCCGACGGTAATAACACATTAGTCTATGAGAGATTTCCAAAATGCTGAAAGCTTTTATCTTGAAAACAGATGGTCACAATCAAGTGAAATTTCAAGCATATATTTATGTTGTGCTCTTCTTTTTATTTTTAGATATAGAAAAGAGGTGAGGTTTTCATCGCATCAAAATCATGAATTGCTCCTTTAAAACCTGTTAATGACACAATTATAACTGAATTCTATTGCACAGCATATCAAATTATTGGACTATAAAATAGAATGTCTTATCATTCATTTCAGTTCAGAGAAATGAATATGAAGTTTGTTCATCAAAAAATATTAAGTCTGATCAATCAATCTTTTATATGTATTCTACTGTCTTTTATAGATAGCACTGAAAAAATCCTAGAAAAAGTTGCTACCTCTGTGCTTTTTCTTGCCTGTCCAAGGACAATTCTGTAACAAATTTTGTTTAAAAAATTTAGTTAATGTGCAAAACTGTGAAAACTGTTTAGTGAACTGTTATGACTGGAACAAATGATTACTAGTCTCGCACATGCACGTTGGATTTTCACTTCGTATCTCAGATAGTCAAAAATTTCAATAATTATTGTTAGTGTGTTGCAAGCTATACCTGTCAATGCTTACCTTTGTGCATCTATTATCGATAAAGCCTAGCTCACAATATTACAACCTACCAATGTAAGGTGGTGAAGGAATTCACAAAATTATCAATAGGGGTAAAGCAGAGATATAAGACTGTTATCTTTGGCAGTCTACTATCGAATTAGTCAGCATCAAGTGACTATAACAAGCAATGATTGGCGGGAAATTCCCAATTGCAACTTGAAGTTTAACATCCATTGGGAGCCTGCCTTCAAGTATTTTTGCGCCATCACCAACTGATTCACATTATCTAAACTGTGATGTGAACCACAACCAATCAGATCACAATGTAAACTCTATATGGTCCATATGCACAAAACTGGACTAAGTTTAGTCCCGAACTGAGAGAAATTGATTCCCTGAAAATAACACATCTCTTTGGAATTTGTGATAATTATTGGCCTTGCTTTTCGATCTAAGATGAATTTTCTATAATTTGAATATTTTGTCTGTTTTGGAACATTTGCAATTTTTTCAAAAAAAACATAAATTGGTTTAGTCCAGGACTTATTGAGTTAGTCCTGGACCAAGCCATTTCAAACTATTTTTGTGTTCTAAAAATAATTATAATGTTCTAAAACAGACAAATGAATCACATAATGACAGTTTCAGTTAAAATACAAGAACAAGAATTATGCTTAGATTTCTCTAAAAATGCGTTATTTTTCACAATTTTATATTTTCCTTAGTCCGGACTAACTTAAGTCCAGTTTTGTGCATATTACCTATGGCTCATATTTACAAAAGAGGTTCAAGATTTAAAAGTTTAAGTGAAGTTTTGTATCTAAATATATTCACATTCGTGTGGTATTAGGATATG
Organism: Ophiothrix spiculata; assembly: GCA_000969725.1. Lineage (NCBI taxonomy): Eukaryota > Metazoa > Echinodermata > Ophiuroidea > Amphilepidida > Ophiotrichidae > Ophiothrix > Ophiothrix spiculata. The sequence goes on along the minus strand of JXSR01S012360.1, from coordinate 3,826 downwards.
AAACTTCTAAATTGAATAATTATTCAGCAGTTAGGACCGCGCGGATTTCAGTGATCACAACGATCACTGATTACAGTGAACATTTGTAGAAAAAGGAGGTTGATAATTGCCTCAAGTAAACTTCATATAAATCTTTCCAGATGTTGAATTAAAGTACAAATGATATCCCATGATACAGTGCAAGTATGTATCCATAGTTTCTGATATCCATGTGGCCTTCAACTGCTCAGTCTGTTAAAATAATTGACAAAAACTACCAATATTTAGAGGTATTATGGGCCTGTAAAGATAAGATAAATGACCACCAAGGACTTGAATTTTGGGGTTGCTGATGATATTTTCATTAAAATAAGACCTTGATCTAATAACAGCAGGTGTGAAAGTCTAGGTGTCTGTTTTTTTAAACCTGGTGTTGGTTTTCTGAAAAGTTCATGTTTTGGTAGTTTTACAAGACTGATAACTGAAATCAGTGAACAATGATCACTAATACCAGTGTTCAATGAAATATTCTTCTCAACCAGCAAATGATGATATATACATTTAGTGACTGTCACCTCAAGGCAAATCAAGATGCTTGGTGGAAACATGTTTTTAAAGTTAATTTGAGCTAAAATAAGATCAAATTCATTCTTGATTCTCCTGCTAAAGCTAATTCTTTGACTCAAAAATTATAATCTGGTAGTAATTCTTGGATTAAATTCATAATCAGCTACTTTTATAATAGTTCAACCATAGTTAACATCAATACATGTATTCATTTTCCAAAACACCTCTCTTTTGATACTTAAATCTGGTTAAATAATGATATTTCTAATGTATGTCATTGTTTTCTATGCATTGTGAACTTTGCAATCTCATCCCTTTTTTGAAAAACCTAAAGAGGGCAGTATAAAAATATCACTTAAATTAGTGATCATAGTGATCACTAAATTCAGTGCGCGGTCCTAACTGTTCAGTGAGATAATGCCAGCAAATACCATTTTATTAAGAAAAATATGTCACTTACACCAGTTCAAACAGCTTCTAACTCTAAACTTGCTATCAACCTAAAACTTCTTATATGCATAGGTCATGTATGAGCCAGAAAGCAAGACATGGTGTTTTCTTTACGTAGATGAATCAGAATAGAAACACTGAGCGAAAACACTGAGGTGTGCCTGTGGTGGTGTGCAGTGTCTCCCTTACAACACAATTACCAAGGGAGTCTGTATCAACAGCCATGCCATCAAAACCCACAGAGAAACTTCAACCCCAATACTGACTCACTTACCGGGAACAATTGTTTCCAAAAGATGGAGACAAAAGCCGATTTGGGTTCAATAGACGGGGCATTGTGACGGCGCTGGTAATGGATGGGATAGGGTTACAATCTTGAGGGAGCGGACAAGAACTGGGGTTAGCGTGTCCAGTGGGAAGGGGCTCTTACAGGGTGTGGTCTTGCTGGTGTGGGGTTATCTGACTTATTTGTTGGTGATTTAGTAAGAACAATGCTTTCCCTTTGTATATGGTATTAGAATATTCACCTATTATTACGTCAGCCATAGAACCAGACTTGAGAAATTCATATTAACCCTTATGGTCCTATAGGTGTATATAGCCCATACTGAATTAATATACACTCAATATGAATTGGAACGCTTGAGCGTCCTGTTGTATGCTCCTATGGAAACACTCAGAACGAAAGGGTTAATGAAAGAAAGTATTGCCAAACTCATAACTAGATTTTCTTTCAAACTGTTATATGCACAAATGGGAAGGTGAAATTTTCAAAAGTAGAATCATATTAAAGAGCTTTCTTATTAATGGCAAAGTTGTGCAAAAGGCACACTCTTTCCAAATTTTGTATATTGAAGAAGGTCAATCCTTAGAATAACTTTTCGTTTGGCTTTGGTTTGGATCATTAGTGAGGATTGACATTTCTATCTGCCAACAGTAAAATTGTTATAGATTGAACCTTTAAATCCTTTTTACCAATTGATTTATATGAGTCAATGCAAATTTGATTTAATCGAGAAGGCTTGTATACTTACACAAAAAACTGGTTAAAGTTTGAAATATCAATCTTTGCAGTTTGAAATTTAACGTACATGGAGGAAATAAGTGATTTTCACTCATCTTGTTTGGTTGACCCAAAAAGACACACCAAGGAGATTGACTTTTTGTAATCGTCAAAATTTTGAGAGCGTGCAATAGTGATGTTACAATCACCTGTAAGAATAAGCGGGAGAATAAGTTGACACTTGGTTCTCAGATTTTGTGACACTTTTTAATAATGTAGTTGCTAATAAATGTAAATTTTTCTCTTTTTTTTTCTTATTCCTGTATTTTTCTTCTCTTTGTGCTTTACAGCATTCTTTAACATTCCAGAAAGAAAAGGATTCCAATGATTTCTGCTGCAGATATACTGACCCAAAATGTCTGTAGTATACCCTCCCTGACCTAGGGCTCCTAGGGCTTACCAATGGTGGTGCCTCATTTTTGAAGGAACAAAGCAAGTCTTTTCAATTTCGTAGTAAGTATTTTCATCCATGTTTATCTTTCTTTAATGAATTGAAGCAATGCAGCGATATAACATAGCGCATGAAATCCCAAGATGTGGCTTAATAGTTAATCCACGACTTGAAGTGTGTCTTTAATTTGGCTGAAGTCAAACCTGTTTGGATAAGGCTCCTCGTTTTAATTCTCTGTGGGCGAAATGTCAGAGATTTAGTATTGAAATTAGAGTAATCCTGGACTTAATCTTGAATGGGCTGAAGTCAAATGTTTTCTGGGGAAAGTCGTCTTATTTCAATTCTTGATGGCGGGTGTGATCGTGACTGGTATAAGAAAAGGATTAACTTTAGGGCTGCATGGTGTAAGCCAATATTCCACAGTGTTTTTCCCAATACTCTAAGCTACTCTTAGGTCTTCCTCTCAAGCCACTTATCTCAACTAAACTGTATTTTTGAATCCATCGGTCCGTATTCACAAAAGAAGAATAACTTTAATCCAGGAATAACTTTATCTTCATTCCATTGATGTAGTCATTTGGTATTCACAAACAAAGAAAAACGTTATTCAACAAATTAATTACATTCTAGGCTTTTTAAAATTCAACTTGGTTCAGGACTGTATCTCTAATCCAAGAATGAGAAATCCAGGAATAAAGTTATTCTTGGAATAACTTTCGTGAATACAGGCCATTGATTTAGTTGACTGTGACTTCATTATTGTTTTTTCAAGATGTATGATTTCAAGAAAAAATATTGAATTTTGTAGTATGTGCTTTTCCATTCCAGTATCATGGAACACAACATTTGCCTTAATCTTGCCAGTAACATAAATGAAATCTGAAATCTCAATTGAAATTCAATTTTCATTTTTTCAATTTTTGATTGTCACAAAGAAATGTCATCTATTTTCTCTCTTCTCTAAACTGCTGTAGTTCTTGATCTCATTGGCAAAAATGTGGAAGGTTTGATGAGCTCAAGAGAATGATACTTCATGTTTGTGGTCCAAAATATATGATTTTGAGCAATAATCATTTTAAAAGGTCTCATTTTTTAAGTTGGGACCCAATAAAAGGTGGTTTTGTTACATTTCTATCTAAAATATATGTTCTTTTTCAATATATTTTCACTATGGGAACAAAAAATAGACTTGTTTTTGGGCTCAATTGAAAGCTAGATTATTGGTCTTTCATTTCCAGAAGAATAAAAAAATAAATAATTTAACCAGTAATTGCTACGGTTCGATAAACATAATTAGCCAGGGGTGGTGGAGGAGGAAGAGGAGGAGGAGGAGGAGGAGGAATTGTATCAAAGAGGAGGTAAAGAAGGATATAAGG
>JXSR01S012359.1:21619-34480 GCA_000969725.1 Ophiothrix spiculata | reverse complement strand
TGACAATATACAAAAAAGGTCCACAACAATTCCCTAAATGTCCACCAAAAGAACACCAAAAGCACCAAAACACGTAAATGTAAGTCGTTTTTTATTAAAATTCTACACAAAATGTTTTGAAAACTGAAACTTTTTATTTTGTGCTTGTTACCTGTTCCTTGTCAAAACCACTAAAATTGGTTTATAGGGTTGATCAAAACGAAAAAATTTTCTCCTAAAGCTCCACTTTTTAAAAATCCGCACCCCTTGATAAAATTATCCTGGCTACGGGCCTGCGTGCCTGTCACCAATCACTTTTTATTGGGCTTGTTTTTGGGTAGATATTTATTAATAAGCCAACCCTCCAAATGAGTTAGCCTAAATATGCTTACTTTTTCTGATATTGCCATCCATTTGTTGACTTTAGTAAATTCGGGATCCCGAATTTCCACATAATAGTATAGGAAAGCATGATTGCGCTTTATATCTATATTTCTCGGTGATAAAACATTGTTTTTGATAAAATACAGTTGAAAACGCGCTGAGACAGCCACATTCCTTCATTTTATGCTGTTTTTAATAAACCATTTTTGATCAAAATCTTGTAGTATTGCTTTAATTAGGCCTAATACTGATCTTACCTGCAAATCATTGTTGGAAAACATTGATCCCGCAGCACGTAACAACCCCTCTATATTTCCATCCATACTTTTAGCAAAATGAGCAAAAATGGGAGAAAATAGCCTCAGTGAACGTAGCCTCAGTTTGAGGCCCATGGCAGGCTTTTGATGGTAAAAGCATATAGGCCTAAATGTTTAACATGTTTTCTTCCTCATCCCTTGTACATGTGAAAAAGTTTCCTCTCCCCTTGTATTATAGTATTCCTGAAAGTGTAAATCTACTAGCTGGCCAAAATATATAGATCTCTGTACATAGGGAAGCAGAATAATATTGGTGGTTGGAAGTGGATAAATAATTTTGATAAAGTTAGTTAGGACCTTGAAGTATTGAAGTAGTTGGACGTGGAATGACTTTGACCTAGGAAATGGATAAACTTGACAAGCCTTGATGTATACATCAGTAACATGCTGTTATCTTAAGGGCAATATGCAGTTTTATTTTGACAATCTTTGTGGTGTTGATGAAAATGGAAAAATAAGTATAAAATTAAACATGGAAAATGGAATCTAACCTTCCATATTAAAAACTATACAAACTGAAATTAAAAAAGAAATAAAATGAAAATTTAAATTAAAATCTAAAATAAAAAATAAAAGAAATTTAAAATTTAAAACAAACATGAAAAAAATGGGGAAACTTAAGGAATAAGATTACCATCCCAGGCCAAAGATATAGGCCTAAAGATAAACATGATAAAGGGACACCTGAAGGACTTGACCAAGTCTACAGTGAACGTAAATTAATAAGTAGGCTATATTAAAGCTTGAATGGATGCAGCCGCTTTATTCATCATGTTCATGATATTACATGGGATATAGCGCTAGAATGGGATTCCCGTGTTACATGTTTGTATATTTGCATTGAATAAATAAAAGCGCAAGTATGGGATTCCCCCGGATCTGGACTTCCGTCAACTTCGTTTTGAAGTCCCGGGTGGGGGGGGGGGGGTCTTGTACGGGTATGTGCCTGCCAGGACTCCGAAAACTGACCATCTCAATACTCCTATTTTTGGCTCAATAACCCACCCATTAATATACCAATTTTAATTGAAAAGCACCAAATTTGAGTAAAATTTGGTGGTTTTTTTTGCAAATTTTCCCAAAAGCTACCAATTTATGAAAATTAGGTGCTTTCATCTGAGATGGAAATCACCCCAAAAGGCAGGCACATATCTTTTTTTTTTTTTTTTTTTTTGCTTGTCACCTTTTCAAAAGCTACGTCAAAACATTAAACATTCTGAGTGTAGGTTTTTTTTTCTTTTTAGTCGTATGTCATTCGGGGAACTGATGGTTATGCCTTACCACTCAAAAAATTCTGGGCACCCTACTGCTGAAAATGATACCCCGTCGATGCTAGCTCAATTCACCAAATCTATGGAAACACGAAAAATTGTTGTTCAGTCTAAAATGCAAAAAACAAAAATTAAAAACATTTGACCAATTTGGTAGGACGCATTTTTAATGTTTACTTTTTTATCATGTTCTATTCTTTTGAGCTGTCGCCATTATCCTTCACCCAATAAAGCCCTTTTTTATTAAGTATCACCCCTTGTCCCTGATTTTTGAGAGTTCACACTGAATGACGCCTTTTTTTTTCTCAAAATAATTTCATGTTTTACCCAATTTTTAAGATCAGTAATTTCGTAAGTGTCTAACTATATATATAAGCCAGAAGCCAGGCTAGATCGGAGTACCCCTTCCCCTAGCTCATTAAACCCTGAAACGCCTATTAAACCCTGATTTGTCAACCTTGACAGTACAATGACTACGCAAAATAATGGGCTCGACTTGTTTCTAATTTTAGACAAGGCAGGGAATTCCCAACTATCGCTTACACGGCTATAGCTAAAACAAAGTCAAACACTATGATGTATGCAATGAACGATGACTTAACATTCAGGAAAGAAACTGATCGTTTGATCGCCCCATGTTGATAGTCATGAAGGAAAATCCAGTTGTGAAATATCTAAATTGGGATTTTATTTGCTTATTGTTGCTTTGAATTTTACTGAAAGCTTTAACGCTTCGGCAAAACTATATAAGTGAGGTTAGATGTTTTATGAGTCAATTTGTTAGCAGTACATGATGAAAATAAGATCAAATCTTATATTTCCAGTTCTGATTCTGTTTACAGGTGAGTAAAATAGCTTAAAATGTTGCATATAGTTGTACTTACTATGGTCGGTTATTTTTTACTTGTCAGATTTTAGTAGGTCTTGCGTCCGACCTATAATTAAAAAAAACGGTGGAGAATGTAATATTTAAAAAAAATATTATTATTATTATTATTTGTCTTTTTTTTTTTTGGGGGGGGACACCTTTTGTAACCGCCGCGCCGTTTGTTATGAAAGTTCAACTTTGTTGATAATCATTTGCATACTACTGGTTTTTAAAGGAGTTTGGTCCGATTTTTCAAAAATTAGTTTTCAGTGTCATATGAAAGATAATCACTAAAGTTTCAAATTTCAGCTGAATCCGTTTTGATTTTATGGGCAATTTTGAATTTTAGAGCCGCGTTACTGTGTAAAATTAGTCATGGTTACCATAATTAGACACAGAACATAATTCAGCTATGAATTTTACATGGGTTATGAGAAAAATATGAGCGATATTTTGGTACCAAAATTTCAGAAAGTTTGAAAAAAGTTGAAGCAATCGGATCATGCTCCTTTAAACCCACTCATTGTCTCAAGTTCTCAACAAATATGTACTTTGCAACGGATGATGTAGTTTTGAACGAATGGTCGAGCCGTTTGTTGCACTGTCTTAAAGCTGTGTACTTTCAGTGCCCGATCAAGAATATATATCTAATAAAACAACCAGACATGTGTCAGTAGTCTTTGGGAAAAGGGTTCATAAATTGTGTAGAAAAAACAACTATTTGACTATTACACACATGATGCCCCAAAAGTACAAGCACAAACTTTTGGGACAACACATAGGCCTAGCTGTCAAAAAAAAAATACATGCCACAATTTATAGAACAAGCCTAAGAAAATTATGTATTGCAGCAATTACAAGCCCTTTACCTAACGGCAAATTTTGACACCTATCACTCTTAAAAATACCTAGTCACTTTTGACCAGAAACTAGTCAAATTTGACTAGATTGCCGGGTGCAATAAGAGCTCACTAGACTCTAGTCATTTTCACTAAGGTAATCTAGTCAAATGTTGACTAGAACTGCTGGTCAATAAGATTGTTGAAACTTTTGCATAGACCTTTTCAAACCGACCATTTCCGAAGATACCTGAAAGCTTTCAGATCGTTTCCGGAAATAAACAGTACCTCAGTGCCTCATCTTTTGACAAAATTCGACACTTCTACAGTATGTTTCCAACAACGACGAGCGTTGCCGTTGTTACATGCATTAGTGCACTTTTGCGGTACTAAGCCTATCATGTTTTTGTTTTCATCGTCGTCTGCCGACTGCAACTGCTGTGGCACGTGACCAACCGATCGCTGTTTAAAAAGGTCTATAGGACGGGAACAAGAATGACAAGTATGTCTATTCAAACTGATCAGATTCGAGTCAAAATAATTTGACTAGGGTTTCTAGTCCAAAAAACGACTAGGCATTTTAAAGAGTGTATGGCCATTTAATGACAATTATATCAAATAAGCCCTGCATGCACACATGTTAATTCAAAATCTGTAGCATCAAAAAATGGTTTATACCCATTTGTAAACAACTACTTTATCCGTTGCGATACCCTGTAAAATACGGCTCAACGGTGAAATTAAAAGAATTTATTTGTCACAGCTGCACCAATTTTTTGGACTTTTTGATCTAAATTTCACGAATCGAGGCGTTGAGCCGTTCTGAAACAGCTCTTTTACCGACGGATAAACCTGCGGAAATGCGGATTTTGTGAAATCCAGTGACAAACCTATCAAAAGATTGTGAATTTCTTGGTTGCCATGGCAACCACATCATTTTCTTCAACAATCTTGATCAAATTGATTGAATCCATCATTTCCGCAGATCCCTCAATTCCACTGCTTGGTCAAATCCGTAAATATTAAAATCCGTCAAACAACTAAAACATAAAGTTAACTGTCAAAATCGGTATGCTTTTCATTCAAAGGCCAAAACTCGGATTTTTTTTTCAAATAGAGAGCCCATAAACCTAATAAGATTGCCCAACATGGCCCAATCAGAAGCCAGTATCTAAAGTTCTGTCATATGATGATTGACTATAATGAGAGTACATGACAATTGAAATTCTGAAATTGGAATTTCTTGAAAATTCGGAACTGGAAATTCTCCTACATGATAATTCAAATCGTCCAATCAAAATATGTGTACATGATACCACAGCGCATGCTCAGCACTGGCCAATCAGAAACCAACATTTCTTGAATTCTACCGCACGCTCATTGACCATTCAGAGAACAGGAAAATTGAAATTCGGCAGTCGAAAGCCACGCCCACTTCTGTGCCCCCTCCTCCTCCAGTCCTCCTCACAAAGGGGAATGAAAAGCCCTAGACATACTACTAATGGTCAAATAAAAAGGCCGATTTTTTGCTTGAAGTAAAAAAAGTTTCATTTTCCGTGGAATGAGCCATCATAGTACATTTTCTATGAAAATTGACGATTTTAAGCCTTTTGAAGCAAACGAATTTAAACCCCTACATCATTTTTGTTTTAGAATAAAAAAATCCACTTCTAAAAATGTATACTTTTATATAGTCTATGCAATTAGTTTGAGAGTAAGAGTACAAAAAACATTTATGCCATTTGAAGGTCTACCACAGCCTTAACATATAAAATCTCAGACTGATGAAATTTGTTATACTTTTAGTATATATTTTGCCTATAAGACCCTTAAAGACTCCTTAAAATGAAAAAAATTAACAAAAGGAATAAAAATACGTTGATGTGATTTACGAAACTGAGACCAAAATACTTTTGCCTCAGGTACGAATAGTACCCAATATTGGCTCTTAAAGCAATACTATAAGATTTTGATCAAAATGGTTTATAGTAAAAACAGCATAAAATGAAAGAATGTGACTATCTAAAAGCGTTTTCAAGTGTATTTTGTGAAAAAAAAATGTTTTGCCACCAAAAACTGGATAAAAAGCACATGCATGCTTTCGGGGGGAGGGGGGGGGGCCTCTATAGCTACGCCACTATTTTAAACTAATATTAGTCTATCAGTTTATTATCAGGTGAAGTACACATCAAATGTACATTTGATGCAATTCGATGAATATATTTTATTTAAAAGATCTTTAAAATGAATAAATAAAGCTTCAATGTCAAAACACAAAATGTTTTTTATGTCGGGCATCAAATTTACACGTTCAACAACACGGCGAGTATGACTTTTTAAATATGGAAAAACAAGAAACATTCGCACATACCAATGAATATCAAATACGAATAAATATGAAGCAAAAATAAAGTGTTTTGTGGTACAGAAAGTATTCAGAATTTACAGAAATTATAATCCCTAACATGAAGTTGACCAATGAAATCAGACAAGGACAAATAAAAACAAAACAGCCCGGACAAATTCCAAGATTCACAGACGGAGGAGGTTATGTACTAGATAGGTGAAACAGAGACCGTTATCAGATATAATGTACACTCTTAGAACGCCAGGATCAAAATTATGAGTAGTTTTCCGGATCACTTTGTTTTGATCCTTTAAGGATCATTTTTGATCAATTGTCATGATTGTTGGATCGTTTTAATCCGTTTTCAGATATATATCAACAAACGGATCAAGTTTACCTGGATCAACTTTGATCTGATTTCCGGATCAATTTCCCAGATAACACCGTACCAATATCGGTTTTCGATCGCCAATCTTGGTATTGGCATTATCTTACTAGGCAATATTGGGCCAATCTTGGCATTCTATCGGCATTTTGTTATTGGCATCACATTGGCAACCTAAATTGGTACAATATTGGTACAAAATATTGATAGGATATTATAATGCCAACGTAAAGATTAAACACCACAGAAAATATATAAAAAAATATTAAAGTGATGAAACTATACGTCCTTCTATGGCAAGTCCACATTTTGAGACACACTTTATTCCGTTTCAGCATCATTTTGACAGAAATATATGATGCTGGAGAAGGAACATTTGATACAGTTTGATCCTGAAGTAGGATCATAAGCATCAATTACATCCAATTAAGGATCATTATTTTGATCCGTTTCAGTAACATTTAACAAAAATATTTGATCCCATTTTTGATCAAACTTTTTGATCCTGCTTATCGGATCACTTTGATCCGGAAAGGGTAAGCTCATATTTGATACCTAAAAAGGATCAAAATTGATCCTTTTTGTCTTATATTTGATGATCCTGATTCTAAGAGTGTATCTTGGTATGGGATAGCGAGTCATTAGCTTATGAGAGTCTAATGACAAGCCATCCCATACCATGATACATTATATCTGATAATGGTCTCTGTTGAACCGTTTATCTGACATACACAGCGAGCAGAGGCATACTATTTGAAATTCAATTTAAAACATAAAACATTTTAATTTCAAAATATCTAATAAGTAAAATATCTATAATAATTTAATTTTAAAACACTACTGTCTCTGGTGACATATTGTGATTGTGCTAAAGACTACGCTAAAAAGGTATGACGATTGAAGCTGTTTGATTGATCTCACCATAAGACCGTGAACTTAGTGATGCATTTCGAGAGAAAATCATTGTATGCCTTTAACACGGTGGTCAGTTTTCAATAATAATCGGTGATTATCAAAAAGTGTCACGGTTTAATTTTATAAACTAATATTTCTAACACCATATATTTTCTGTATTTTGTACACACAAATGAAAAATTTCATTACATCGGCCATAGCCAACGCGTTCCATGTGGTACTATCCCTTTACTCAGGGTTACGCCACTGGTGTATAAAATGTACTGCATTTTAGATGTATGGCATCCTTTGGTGAAACATAAGCCATGGGCTCTTGCTGTATGACTACTATGCTGGAATCACGTTTAAAAATTAATGGTAGATTCCCTTGACTCCCTTGTTTTTTGCTTTTTTATTAATATGCCCGTGTTTATTGTTGTATACATATTTGATATTACAATGAAATATTTATTACATTCGGCTGAAAGCCAGGCTAATCCCAATAGTGCAAATGCATTAAATTCAAGGGACGCCTCCGTGGTAAGAAAGACAGAATATTGGAAAGAATTTTCGATTTTAGATGCAGGAGGAAACCGAAGTGCTCGGAGAAAACCTGCAAGGACGAGTATGGATCGATAACCAAATTCACGTACAACCTAGGTCCGACCGGGAATCGAACCCGGGCCGCAGCGGTGAAAGGCGAGGGCAGAAACGCTGCGCCAACCCGTCCCCTTTCAAAAAAAAAATATCATCAAAATGATCGTTAATTGTGTTCATTTGCAAATATTATGCAAATGAACAAAGCGAGATAATTAACATAGTGATTTCCAATTTTAAAATAGATATTTGATACAACGTGAACCGTAAACGTGATATTTACCTGATGGTGTTTAATGAAAACAAGTACTTTCGAACTCAGAGCTCAAATTATTTTGATATTTGTTTTTAAATCTTTTACCATTATTACGTAAAACGCTGTCATCAGGTTCAGATCTAATTCTATAGGCCTATTTGTTTTAAATATCAAGGTTACCAATTTAATTCGCTGACTTCATGACTGCATAATCTTGTTGATAATAATGTCAGTGTTTCTAATTCTCCATCTCGTCTCACTTCACTGCCCAGAACGAATGCTTTGTTAGATAACAGCTCTAGACCTCATTCTTAAAAATAACGGTCAGGGCAACGAACTTTAAACAAAAGAAACACAATGGATAATTTATGGATAGAAAAGGGCTAGACGTGTATGAGCAGAGCACAAAATTGATGCCGAGGCTTGCCGTAGGGTAGGCCTACTCAATGTCTGACCCAGGGGTAACTAATCTTTACGCTCAAGAACTACCCGCGCGGTTTATGTCACGTAGATGAGATACCAAAAATATGTTTCGGTAATTTAGCAGATTTGTTTCATCAATGAATTGCTTTATAATCTTTTAATGTTGATTTTTTTTTTTGTTTCAGTTGCAATGGCTACATCAGGTTTCAATCTGGACCCCATAACCATCAAGAATGTCGTGGATATTGTCAAGACGATTGTCAATGAAAACGGACAGGTATGTGAGCTGTCAGAAGGTATTTGAAATAATTACAGACTCCCAAAAAAGTATCGCATCACCTCGAAAAAATGGCTCGTACGCAAATATGGAACTCGCACAGTACAAAATGTGGCAATAATTGCAATGCTGTTATTTACGCGTCAGTTAATGAAATCAATACCACCGCTTGTACAGTTGGTATCTGAGCGGATGTTTTGTACTGTGCGTAAAATGAAATTTGCAACTTTTTTTAAATTAACCTCGAGGGGTTTAAGGCTCATTCTCCGATAAAGCGTGCAACTTTGGTTAGAGAAATTTTAAAATTTCGACTACTAATAACTCATGAAAAACATACAAATCATAAACTCTTATAGTTTCTGAAGAAGAAACAGTGCATGGGAGATGTTTAAAAATACTTGATTTTTCTTAAACATTGTATTTCCTATTCTTTAAATTACGTATCTGTCTGAATCTTTTCTTTAATTACGTATCTGTCTGAATCTTTTCTTTAATATTCATTTTTGAGAAAATTTGTTTTCTTACCAATTTGATTTTTACACTAAATTAAAAGCTCTACACATATTACACTGTGGTGTAGTATTTTCGCTCATAGTGTACCGCGTTTTGCGGGAAGGAAGCAGAATGTACATTACATATCCGTTTCGACGTCACTGTCACGTAGGGGTTTTTTGGTATTAATATCCTTGTACATCGTTACTGTAAATGTATTATTCTATATAACATATATATATTATGCAACACTCCAGCTTACTTGATAAACCTAATGCGGAATAATCCATCAACAGATTTATTTTGACACTAACGGCTATCGATTTTAGACATGATTAAGTATCTGTTTGCAATATTGGCGGCATGCTTTCAAAAAGCTCTTATGCCATATCAAATACTTTATATAATTAAACTTTATATGTCATTATCAATCCCTATTACTTTATTGTCCGAAAGCTTAAAGGCAATTGAACACTGTTTCCATGAGCTATGGTAATTTAATAATGGATGATCCATGAAAAGTTTAGTTTAGGCCGCATAGAAAAAACAGAGTTGTTTCTCGTCATATAATATCAGTACTATATGTCCATCCAATCTGCCTCTATCCTATTCTCCAAAATAGCTCAGTAACATAGCTGACAAATCCAATAGCTAACAAAAGTAGACTATCCTATCATAGCTAACAAAAGTTGACTGACTCCAAATATCACAAGCCATCTCTTCTTATACCTCCTATACAAATTTATCTTGAAAGCACTCCATTTAATTCCATACTATTCTACCAAACATGATACAGAACATTCTAGGCCAATCTGCATGAGTAATTTGAGAATTCCCTAAAATGTAACCACGGTAACAGTCAAATATGCAGTTGTTACATGTATAACGCACAAACAAACCACACACATGATTGACAGCTAAACAAAAGAGCTATTGTGGCTCATGTAGGTCCCACTTCCACTTTAATAGCCCATGTGTTGTGGTAAACATGTGTGATTATATAGAATTTTCTTGGGCATACTAGATTGGCCACTAAAATAGTATGTCTAACTTATGGTATTGTATTATATTTTCAATTTTCAAAAAACATTTCTGAACAAAATTAATTAATAATAAATTGGAAATTCAAATGCCTGTAACATTTGAAAGCTAAAAGTTGGTGTGAAGTTTGATTAAAATATCTTGAACAGAAATTTATTGATGACTATTTAAATTGACACAGCCGATGGTGGTTGAGAAAGCGGCTACCGAGGAAGCGGCTACCACTGTACAAAGTCTATATGGGAAACTGATTTTTTTTTTTGCGTGTCCATTTCGAAAAAGTTTGATGAAATTTCAATTATATCACTATAATCTTGGTTTCAAAAGAAAGCTACCTTACAACTATCTAGTTAATAATGCCAAGCTAAGAAAATTACTTAATTGATATTAAAAATTTCATGTTAAAAGTGTTTTAAACCATAGATGATTGATGCCTTTTACATAGCTGACTACAGTACCATGCAATATTTGACTTACCACATCATGTATCCATCTTCTTTTAAGCATATCTCAATAGGTATAGTGCCAATGATAGTAAAAGTATACATTTTCAGAAAGGAATTTGATTACTTTTGCACCGGCTCTAACACAAAGAAAAGCGATTATTATGTAGTGAGTACCAGGCTGTACATGCTGTAGGTATAGTTTCAAGAAGCTTCAAGAGTTGTGGGACAGATTTGGATAAGCGTCAGGAAAAAAAAAACAACGCTGATTGTAAAGTGTTTTAATAATGTGGACAATGTAAAACATGTTTTTTAAAATAATTAAAATATTTTTTTATGTTACTATCACATTTGCAGGTAACCGTCAGAGGGCGCATGATAAAATACAAAGCAGAGGGGAGAGTCCACAGCTTCAAAGAGCGATGGGTTTACGACGGTACAGCGTGGGATCTGGAGAGTGGCATCAGTGAGAAAGCCAAGCATTATAAAAGCAAACAGGGTGCAATTGAACACGCTATGCTAAAACTGCTTGAACGACTGAAAAGAGATGGCATTTTAAGTGACATTAAGAGTGAATTTTAGTCAAAATGGCCGCCATATTGAACTCGAAACTCCGACCCGAAGCCCATAACAGTAGACTGTGAATTTATTTTGATTTTGCAAACAATACGGAAGAACAGTAACAAAGATATTGGACCACAGATAATAACCATCTTTATAACACAAAGAAACTTACTAGACTAAATGATATCGAAAACAAAGTTATGTTGCAGCAAAATATGAAGAATAATATAAAGTGGTTTATGGAGAAAACCACTCGCGTAAACTAAAAGTAGAAATTACTAAATTACGAGTGAGGTGCAGGATTGTGTCTTCTGCTAATAGTTACGATACCGCACCTTGATGGAAATTACGTCCCTCTCCCTCCTTTTTCCCCTTTTTAAATATAAAAGTATATCGATTTTTGTGTATAATGTACTATATACATTTTTATTTAAAAATATTAACTGCCCTGTCCTTTATTTTTTATTAAATTATTTTCTTTTCTTTTATCACTAATCATGTTATATCTATTTATGTTATGGTTTTGTTTTGCTGCGTTCATCATCTACATAAAGCATTTGTAAAGTTTCATTGGCATACCTTGAGCCAAATTAATGCTAAGGGGAAAACCGCGTCTGAGAGAATAGCAATCTATATGATTTTTGTTAACGAAATATTCCAGTAATTCAGCACTATTTTGACCATATCTCTTCAACGAAACGTAATAGGCGTGAATATTTACAGTTGTAAGTTAATGAGCTTTCATATTGTATAAAAAATCCCAAAATTGATTTCGGAAAGTGGAAGTCGAAAAACTGATGGTTTAGCTTGACATCGGCAAATGACGTAGCAGTATCTCGAGGACCGTGGGTGTGATGGCTGTTCACAATATATAAAGGTAAATAAAAAGGTATCAAAACTTTTAGAAAAATGATGTTATCTCTTTGAATCAAGTAAAATACCGTTACCTCAGAAGCCCATCTCAATCCTCTTCGTAGAGAAGTGTGGCTGGGTTTCACGGGAGCTTGTATTTTATTTTATTTTTTAAGCAGAGGAATGTAGTTGCTTTGATGGTACTTTGAGGAAGTATTTTCCATGGTTCCAATTCTCTTGGACTATTCACAGAGAGCTATTTTTATGATGTCTATAGGTATGCTCTTATCTTTGAAAGCGATTACTGATTCATAACGTATGAAATAATGGCTCAGTGAATGAGATCATCTCGTGGCTAGGTTGAGTCTAAACAGGTAGTCTTCTTCATGTCATTCTTAATGGAATGAGATAACCTTGTGATTAAGTTGGGTCTCAACAGGCAGTCTTCATATGTCATTCCTAACTGTATGAGATCACCTTGTGGTTAGGTTGAGTCTGAACAGGCAGTCTTCATATGTCATTCTTATCTGTATGAGATCACCCTGTGGTTAGGTTGGATCTGAACAGACAGTATTCATATGTCATTCTTATCTGTATGAGATCACCTTGTGGTTAGGTTGGGTCTGAACAGG
>JXSR01S012358.1:24159-35246 GCA_000969725.1 Ophiothrix spiculata | reverse complement strand
TTTGTTGTTGTAAAGACTGTTCAATGCATTTCTTAATGTTTAGAGAATAGCAACTATCTAGGGGATTTTAAAAACCAGAATTACAAATTGTATAGTAAGATGTCACATGAGTCAAATACTTTATTAATAAACACACATATTTTAAAGTAGCAAAAGTAAGAAAACAAACAGATAATCTTTTCAGAAGTAGGACTGTCAAAAAATGTTTAATTGCTTTGCTTTGTACTTCTTTATACAATGTAAAAAAACTAGAGTCAGAAGTCAAATATATCATATACGAAACACCACAGTAACAGTCGCTGAAAGCTAATGCATGCCACAAATAATTCAACATCCCTATCAGAACTTACTCTGAAAGGATAATAATAATAATGCAATTTAATTATGCATATTCTCTTCCTTCTCAATTATGCATTAAAACGTCACCATTCAAAAAGTCGTCTGTCACCGTTGCATGGCATTTAAAAGTTAAACCGCCATCAGATCTTCACTGTCTGTTAAAAACTTATTGTGATAGCTATCAAGCATGACAAAGTGGCTTGACAATTTGCAATTTAGAAGCACTGATAGATCTTTTATTTAAAACAAGTTGACCTGTGCCATAATTGTCAGCCACAAATTTATGCAACGGTCTTTTACATGCTCAATTTCTGAATACAATTTGTAGATGTGTGCACTAAGTAGGCATGATTGTTAAAGAAATTTCTTAATACTGATTACTGTTTTATTAAAAAGTAACCTTATCGTTAGCTCTTGCTTTACTAGCAGCATTTGATGAACTTTAAACAATGTTACTTATTCATAGGCTAACTACACATTTTCCCAGAAGAGTGATTGTTACTATATAGTATTGAAAAACCTCCACAAATTTAACATACATTTTTCCTTATTGGAATGATGGACCATTACTTACATGTTGCATTCTTAAATTTGCTTCACTTAGCTCAAGCCAATTTGATATTAGAAGCAAAAATGTTGTTAACATCAACACAGAGAAAATTATATTTATTTTGGTTAACTAAAACTTTAAGAATTTTTTTTGACCGTATATCGTTAATTTGGGTGTAAAAATTGTGGTATCAAAATCAAAAATTTTATATGGGACTGTGGGGGAGGGTCCAAAGAGTGATCAGAACACACACCTTTATATCTCAGAATAGAATAGAATAGAGTTTCCAATTAACAAGCATTATCACAACATTTCAAAGTAGTGCTAATGCTATGCATTGTCCACGTAAGTATCTCATTGCTAATATTATACACACTTTGGGAGATTAATGGCTATCAGTGTCCACAATCAAAACATGCGGCATTGCGGTATATAAATTGCTACTTGAAGCAAATTGGTTTTATTTGAACAGAAATAATACCTCACCAGAGGGCAAGAAAAGAGGATTGATGGACGAGGGATGAAAGGATAAACAGAGCTTATCGGTGATCTGGACGGATTGAAGAGATAATGATCCTGCTTTTTAATTATATTGCCTTGGTCCTGATGTTCAACTTATTTTTAATACATTTAGATTAGTTTCAATGTCTCATGCCACCTTATAGATTTGCAAATGATACTGACTAAAATTGATGCAAAGAAGGTATGCTGTTGTCAAGCTCATTGCATATAAAGCTGAGATGAATTTTTACAAACAAGTGTAATATATCTGAATTGTGATGTGCTACAAGTACAAATGTGTTTGGCTTAAATTCTTTACAAAACAATTCGTTGTCGAAATGTCGCTGTAATCCAATTAATTTCCTCGGCAGCCATTCCACTCTATTTACGTCGATGATGGCATCAATTTGAATTATCTGTGCTAACTGTAGTCATGTTGACAAATAACCCGAGGTCATATTGTCACCAAAAGCAATTTAATTTGCCTACCATATTACTTAGTGTTCGCTGGTGAAGACTATGCAACCCATTTTTAGTTGTGTGTACAGTCTTAATGGTTGCTGAGGAATTAACCAAGACTATTGCATAATCACTTTGACAGTGAATAGTATTCACAAATGTTGAAGTCATTGCAACATTGCAAGACTATAACAGTCATTGCAACATTGCAAGACTATAACAGACAAACAGACAGGTCAAATAAACTGATCAACTAGGAACTATTTGTCCAAATCACTACCCTCGTTAAGGTTCACTTTTCGACACCATGGTTTTCCTAGTTAATAATGCTTTATCAAAAAGCATTCACACACATGCTTTCAACTATGTGAATCTCTCCTATACAGTTAAAACATGTTGTGCATAGTCTTCAGTAACCTTTAGTTAGTCAAATAAAAAACCTAGGAAATTTAATTACATTACATTTCTTACATTAACTTTCAACCTACGGTGTTCCTCTTTAACTGTCTCATGACAAATTGTCTGAATAAATACAAAAACATCTAGCTAGGTAACAGATTGATACAACATTACAAACCACTATAAGCTCAACTAGCATCAACCCCCACTAACGACTGTAATAAAATCGGTAAACCAGCTGCACTGATTTCCAGGGGTGGCTATTATACACAAGTGGAGAGTTGACATGTGTAGTGTATCAATCCTAATGATCAACTTTAAAAAACATTCTTAAACAAGGGTGGTAGAACTAAGTTGCTCATTTTACAGAAAAATGTTGCTCTTTATTTAGCAAATATAGAAATTACACAATATTCTGAATTTCTGGGACAATATTATAAACTAGCGGGCACCAATTACTTTTTGAACGCACACTCCTTATATTTGCATTGTTGCCCTCGACTGTTTCTGACCTTGATGATCATGATTTGACCTCTGACCTTGACTGTCCTAAATAAAGCCACTGCAATAGATTCATCAGGATGAGGTCTATATGGTGTAGGTTTGGTCCAGATTGGTTCAAGGGTTAAGAGTTTTGATGCTTACCTTGAATGACCCTAGATGACCTTGGATGACCTCAAGTGACCTTCATCCTATACTAACTCTCATCAATTTTGATTTTACCTCAAATTGGCAAGGGACTTTGATGACCCCAACAAGACACTCCCAAAAAGGCAGCTGTCCATTGTGTAGGTTTGGTCCAGGTAGTGTCAAGGGTTAGGGAGTTATAGCCCTGACCTTGAAAGGCCCAAAGTGACTTTGGATGACTCAGATCAACTTTTTGAACATTTTTGTGACCTTGACTGGGCAAACCCCCCCCCCCCCCCCCCCCCCCCCCTCTTAGAACACTCAGGGGCCACTTGCGATTCATGGTTATAAGTTAAAAGTTGAAGGATAGAATTCAATATTTGCTGTGCCATTAACAGTAACTTTATCCTGTTATATAAGTCATTTGCATACAAACATTACAGACAGGTGTAAGTGTTATCTTGTTATTATTTACAATGCTTCACATATTTCCTTTCCAAAACCCCGATACAAAATGATATCACAATCCTAGACAGTTATCTACTGTCAGCATTATATTTCACTTTTATAAGAAAATAGTAATGTCATAAACCACGGCTAACATAAAATGTATGATATAAATACATTTCAATAATTAAAATCTGATTATCATCAGAGTATTTTGTTTGAGAGGTTTTTGACCCCAAAGCAATATGAATTTAAAGCATAAGAGTGAGTAGGTACGAAAAAGCACCATTAAAATGAGCAAATTATTGGCATACAATCAGTAGCGGGATACAGAAGGCACATGATGGACAGCATAATGGACGTGTTATTGATTGCAGCTTTTTGTCGTAATTGAGGTCTTAACGTTGCGAGTTGTTACTTGTACTGTGTGGTAAATAAATTGATGTGCCCTGCAGCCGTAAGAGTGAGCTGAGTGCTTTATGAGCATGTCTGTTTGTCTCTTTTTCTTTGAAACAAGCTGTTTCTCTTGTATAAGATGATGAGTTGTTTTTGTGGTTTTGTCTTTTCATGACATTTTTATCTATGTGGTTTTATCTTTTCATAATTTTTTTTATCAGGGCATATTGTATCATTGTGATTTTTCAAGAAAACATTTGTAAGGGAATGGATAACAAATAACAAATAGTGTTCAAGCCACTTTTTGTTTCTCACTCCATCATACAATATGGAATTAAAAAGAGATCACCAACGCAATTAACTTACTTATACAGTACAAAATGGGTGGTTTGCCTTGAGGGTTTACCTTTTTCCTTATAGGTGTTTAGGTATTATTTGGCAGTTGCTGTTGTTCTTTTTTAAAACAGAGTGTCATTTGCATTTTGTGATCTTCTTTGGAGATGCACCTTTAAAGTTGTACAAATTAAACTGCAAATCAATTTGTATTTTGGGATGTTATTAAACATTGTTATTTGTCTTTCTTTTGAAGGCACTTCTCTAAATGTCGTCTGTATCAAGGATCTGTATTGTGTCAGGATTTATCAATAGTGGTATCTTCAGTCGTATCAAGATTTGCAGTGTATTTATAGTGATCTATTGTCTGACATTTAAGAGTATTTTGTTTTCTAAGAACAATGACTTTGCCTTTCATAAATGACATTTGAGAAATAAGAAAAACAAGTATTGTGGTATTGAGACAGTTGTGTAATACTCAAGTGTGGGTAGTAAGCCCTAAGATGCAGTAAGAGGTGGTTGACTCGGGGAGAATGAGCTTCTCAGAATAAGTTACGTCCAGTCACACTGCTGATTTAAGCAGCATTTAGGAGTATGATTTGGCTAAGAAAAAGGATTAATATCCTTATCATTTTAAGACTATTGATAAATGTTAAGGAAATTAATTAATCATAGGAACATGGTTATAGCACATATACATGACCAACATGCAATTATTTCTTTTTTGTAATGCTATTTACAGTGATTGCTGTTTTCCACTACATTGTTATTTAAAGAGTAATACAATAAAAGCTTCACACATAGAGTTTGGTGGAAAAGATTTAAAAACATTTGGTTCTATTGTTTTGTTCTTAATAACATCAAGAACAAAAATGCACATAAGCTTTCAATGCTTGAACAAAGTTAGAATAACTTATATTTTGCATTTACATACTTTTTACCTAATTTTAAAGCTAACAATTAACATTACAGAAAGTGCTACAAGATTATAGATGGAATATTGAGCGAATTTAGCAATGAATTAGATTGTCAGAATTTTGATACCTTTAATTTTCATTATTCTGTAAAAAATGGTAAAGAATATTCAATACATTTGTTTATGTTTGGAGGGATTTTTTAAAAATCCAAATTACAAACTGTAGAGTAGGGTGCAGAAATGTCAATCATATCAAATGCTTTATTAATAATATTAATAATAAAACACAGATTCTTCTCTATAAAGTAGCAAAACTAAGGGAACATAAACATATTCTTTTAGATGTAGGGCAGAAAAAAATGATATATTGCTTTGCAGTTTGACTATTGATATAAAATATAAAACCAGAGTCAAACAAATTATATAAGAAACAAACCACAGTAACAGTCTCTGAAAGCTAATGCATGCCACAAATAATTCAACAGCCCTATCAGAACTTACTCTGAAAGGATAACGACAGTAATGCGCTTTAATTATGCATATTCTCTTCCTTATCAATTATGCATTAAAACGTCACCATTCAGAAAGTCGTCTGTCACCGCTGCATGCTTTTTCATTGAAATGTTAAACCGCCATCAGATCTTGTTTGTCTGCTGTTGCCTTATTGTAATAGCTATCAAGCATGGCAGGATTGCCAAACAATTTGCAATTTAGAAACACTGATGGACGCTTTATTGAAAAAAGTTGACCTGTGTTATTGATAGCCTAATCACTTATTTATGAACATATATTTTCACACTTAAGTGTATAAGGGTTTTTTGTGTTTTTGTGTTTTGTTTTGCCTTGTAGCACAAAAATATAACATGCTTCATTGCTCCCAATTTATGTAAAATATGCCTAGATTTCAGTTATGTATATTTTGGAAAATAGAGTTGTTTCATTTGTAAGATAATTAGCATGAATTCACATTGCTGTATACATTTTATTTTGCTCTAAAATCACAACTAAATAACCTTTTGCCATTATACTCTTTCACAAGCTAAAATTCATTGAAAGATTCCTACAGGAAACCAATTTGTTTATTTTGGGGGAAGACATTTCATGAAAAAAGGAAAATTTGACCTAACTTTGATTGCTTTTTAAAATAATAACCGATTGTCAGTTTTTTTATTATATATAAGTTGTGTTTAGTTGGTGTATTCCTGACCGAAATCTTCCAGTATTTCACAATAATTTTGATCATATCCCTTTAATGTAACATGCTTCAGGCATGAAAAATTAGTTGGAGTTCATGCTCATGAGTTTTCATGGTATCAAACATGCAAATTTGATATGGGGCAGAAGGGGTTGAATAAGTTAATGGAACACGAACCTTTAAATCTTAGGAAAAAGTATCGGTTTCCAATTTACACACATTACTGTTAACACTCATTAATTTTCGCGCAAGTCTAATTAGCTATTTTGAATCAATTCGTGCGCTTTTATTTTCGCGCTTGTGTGTTTTTTAACGTGTGGCTGTATATATATACCACTTTTCGCGCTACATTTATTTTCGCGCTACGCAAATTGTGCGCGAAAATCGCGAACATTAATGTACTGCAAAATATACCACTTGTACAGTATCAAAACAATGATTTTGAACTCACTGGTGATGCTACATCTATCCGTTGTTCAAATATGCATCTTACTGTTAATTTTATTCACACTTTGGGAACTTAATGGGTATCAGTATCCGCAATCCAAACATGTGGTTTTGAATTGCTACTTGAAGCAAATTGGTTTTATTTTCACAGAAACAGTATTTTGCTATAAGGCAGGAAAGAGGATAATGAGCTTGGCTATGATAGATGAGGGATGAAAAGATAAAGGAGCCTATCAGTGAATTTGGGGGATTTGGAGAGATAATGATCACAGTTTCTAATTATTGCCTGAGTCCTGATGTCTAGTTTCAAAGTACAATTTAACTTTATCGTTGCTGCAAACTGAGCAAAAAGTTTCATATTCAAGTGGAATTGAGGCTAATACCTTTACTTTCAACCTACTCTTTTAGGGACAGTCAATACTCTGCCTCCAAACAAGTTTTTCGATACCAAACATTTGATCAATTCAACATATGTGCAATTTAGCATGAAATTTCATTTGGTTTGAACTTGTTGTTGAAGTAAATTTATTTGGAGTCGCTTGTCATTTTGACGTCAAGACCAAAATGTTTGGAGGCAAAAATTTTGACTTGCTGTCTCATGACAAATTGCATACATAAATACAAAAACATCTAGCTAGCTAATGGATTGATACAACTTTACAAACCACTAGCATCATTATGCTAGCTGTATCAATGTGAAAACCATCTGCAAAACATTTCCAATGGGGAGGGGGTAGATAACTGCCATTGGCACATAGTAGTCCATTTCTAATGATGAGAATTAGAGTACAATTTAAGAATATTAGACAGAAATATGTCTCGATTTCTGAATTCCAAATTAAGATGTTTAATTGCATGAAATTCAACATGTTGAAATCAATACAAACTATTCTTTGGGAAATTTGCTGTTATTTTGATACACTTGTTTATTTGTATTTATTTTTATTTCCATGTTTTTTATACTCTTAACTCCTCTTCATCTCTATATCTAATACAAAACTGTGAGTCGTCTGATGATGTCTTAAACAAAGGTCCTTCTCATTTGTCAAATATGATATGTACATCTACATTTAAAGATATAGTCAATAAAGCTGCAGAAGAGGCAATATCTAATTGAGAACATGTCAGACAGGGAAAAAACAACGTATAATTGATAATAACAATTATAATAACAATAAGTTGCATTTCTTCAGCACAAAATCTATACAATCTGTAAGCACATAAACATGGTGAAGATATTAGCAATATAAAATTCAAACTGCTAGATATATAATTATGTACACTTTAAAATAAAAAAAATGTTTTTGAATATGGTGAATGTAAATAAATTCTGCCCTGTATAGTGATCTGTAAGAAGTAAATGGTGTGACACTTATGTTTCACTAGTCCTCAAGTGGTTTCATTTGCTATTTGTCAAAGATTACATTAATTTGACTTGGTATATATTTAAAGAGAAAAAAACCCAGGCAATTCATAACAAGTTATATATTTTGATATTGCAACAAACATAATTGAATAATGGCAACAGAATGTTTTAAATGAAATATTTCATATTTGAAAACAATAAGTGGCTGTACACTTTCTGTTTCTCTATTAAAGATTCTCACTGTTCATTGAGCAGAACAAGAAAAACAGATTGGCAATTTCCCATGTGGCTTGACAAATTACCATTTCACACTCCAAAGATAGAGTGATCAGTATTCAGTGACAGTGCTTGTCAGCGAAGCAAAGGATCATGGGATTTTGTGATTGGCATTTACAGATTCCAAGTGGATTTGACCAGGGCAGTTCCATTTACGAATCACTTAGACTTGTGGAATTTGCAATTTAAAAAAATTCAGTTTTTACAGGGATTTTAAATTTTGTAATTTTTTTTCTTCAAAATGCCACAAGTTTTTATTGTCTAAAGCTACTCTGGATATAAAAATAATGAATATAAAGAAAAATGCATCATCAATTCACTAGTAATTGACAACAATGTGTCAACATCGGAACTATACGATATTCTAAACAAAGCTACTAGGCACTGATAACTAAAATTTGTAATGGAGCATTACCAAGAACTCAGGGCTAACACTCCTGTGCAGATGGACATAGCCAGCTTATACTAAAATACTAGGCTGTAATGATATAAGAAATCCTATTCACTTTCCAATGCATCCTCCTATTGGTTTGGTGTGGTGCATTGCATTATGATTATATATGCGGATTGTCCAGACATAGTCTGGTATTCCTTAAGGACTATGGGAATGTTGTTGGTTGGATTTGGGTTTAAAGCAATATTACTATAAAGTGTTAAAAATGAAGCGCCCCTTGTCACCTATGACTTTTGATATTTTGGGCTTATTGGGTTTGTTTTTGGTAGATATGAATAACCTCCAAACGATTTGGCTCAAAGATGCTTCCTTTTTCACACTGTACATTGTTTGAGGTGGACATTTATTCATTTTTAAACAAAAATTCATTTTTTCTTCACAGAAGGTTGAAAACACAGTACAAGTAACTGGAATGTGTTGCATAATAAGGTTTCGAACCCGTTCTCAAAATTTTATTCCATATTTGTTACAATTTTGTTAATTTTGAGCTCATTTTCTGGTATTTTTTGTAAATTCAGATTTGTGCAAAAATGAGGGCGCTATACACATTTCAGATTATTGATTATATTTGATTATCGACTATATTGTTTGATCTGTGAAGATTTTGGCTAAAAATGATAAATAAAATTTTTTGACGTCAGATGCTTCATTTGCATATTTAATTTCAGTAGTACACACCATTATATCCCTTTTTTTAATGAATAGCGCCATCTATTTTGACACTTAGAAATAAAATGTCCCTATTTCTATTGGGTTCAAACAACAGTGCTCAATTACGGCCATTTGTTGAATTAAATTCGGGATCCCGAATTTAATTCCACATGTATAAGTATATGAAAGCATGCATTTGTTTTTTATCCATTTTTTGGTGGCAAAACAATTTTTTCACAAAATACACTTGAAAACGCTTTTAGATAGTCACATTCCTCCATTTTATGCTGTTTTTACCATACACTTTTTTTGATCAAAATCTTATAGAATTGCTGTAATAAAGACATACCCTAAGGGTACTGAGAAGATACAGAGTGTGAACAAAATAAATGAAGTGAATGTGAAAAAATAAATGAAGTGAATGTGAAATGCTGTTAGATGCTAATGAGCTGCTGTCAGTGACTTGCTCCATCATACAACCAATACCGCTAGAGTTAAAGTTATCCCACTCATATTATAGGTGCGCTTCTTTGACTTGAGAATGATGCACCATATCTTACTATCAATTATGACTTTCTTTACAAGATTCTCAGGCTAGAGCTATTACAATTCAAATCTGTTAGCGCTAAGAAGCTTGTTTTTAACCTAAGGCATTTTAATCCAATTCATTCATGCTAACAAAAGCAACTGGCGGGCTTCCTAAGTTTATGGCCGATTTCGTGAATAAATTGTGGCTTAAGGCTACAGTCCCTAAAAACGTCTCGCACGGCTGAATGTCATGTTTACTGCAAGTTTTTACCTACTTACACCTATTAGAATATCACAATTTTTGGCGTACATATTGAATAGAGTCTCTAGTTTATACATGTGATATCATGTCCATTTTCAAGGTCAAAATGATGCCTAAAGACTACTTCGAAAAAGTTGACCCTTTTTCACCGAAACCTCATAATGTCATGATGTTCGAACAATTCGACTCGTTTCAAATTTTGACAGATTATAGGCTTGATACTTATTATTGAATAACAAACAATATTTTATAAATATGCTGAGTTGATTTTGAATGTTAATGTAACAAACCTGCGTTGTTTTGCCCGAAAATCCGGACATGAATTACGACTCTGAGTTTGCCCTGTTTGAGCTGTGAATTGCCTGTTTTAAGTATCTACATTATCTACATTTTGTCTGATATACGCATTCACATGATTTACTTACAAATTGAGCATTCCAATGAGGCAAAAATTGCAATTTTTATGTAAACAAAAGAAAAATACGGCATTCTAATGTTTATGTTTTAAATTTTAGTTCACGATGTCAACGCTGCCTTAATAGCTCAGCAGTAGATCCCTCGCTTCGTTATGCATGACTAACCCCTGCCATGATCCATGGTTCAAGTCCCCGCAAAGGCAGTGGAAACTATTTATCTTTTCATGATTAAAAAATAGTTAGGATTCACATTTTCCTGAGCAGATGGATTCCCTTTACCCTTAAAACCATAGAAATAGTACAGGCACAAAACCAAATTGGATAAGAGGAATTATGAATATGTGTAAGATTAGTGGAGAAATAGACTGTTCTTACTAGTGCAGATATCTGAACAACATTGCGGATTAGTTTATGTGTCTCCCCTTAATCGTTTTGTAGTCATGGGCAGACATATGATATGCAAAGATAATATTGACATTAGCCATTGAAATAACCTGTCTTGTCTTTCATTTCTTATATAAAGTC
>JXSR01S012358.1:10906-23357 GCA_000969725.1 Ophiothrix spiculata | reverse complement strand
ACTTAAAGTAGAAAATACTGTTTTCTAGTGAAGACTTAATGGCAATTTGTCATGCCAATTACCACTTAACCTGCATCTGCACTAATCTGTTCTTTGGTGCATATATAATTAAACCTATGCTTGCCCATTTTATAGCCTTTCAGGTCTTGACACATTTACTAGTCATACCATAATAACATTATCAAACCACGCCATCATTGAAAATCTCATCATAGTCAAAAAGAACCAACCAATTAGTTATCAGGTGACAATTATACGGTGACATTCGATGCTGATATTTTGTTATGTGTAGCTGTTCTGTCTATGATAAATAGAATAGTTCAATTCCCCTGGGTATTGGCTGGTAATTCTCGTAATCTCATTGTTTTCTCATAATGTTACATGGAAATCACTAATGGTCTGATTGTTTGGTTAGCCTGATATGCATGTGCATTATGCATTATATTGTTTGGCTAATACTTGTTTCCCACATAATGCACAGATATATTACTTTTATCCTTACCCCGGGATCCTTACACACCCACACACCAAACACACACCCTTTGTTTGATAAATATTGAAAAATAATTTTTGGTTTGAATTAAAATCATTATCTGTTATTTAATGTTTTATATGCCATATGAATTTCTTTTCTTAATCATAGCACGTGATCAGTCTGTTTGAAATAAATTATAACAGTCAGGTACCCTTGAAGTACTTCATTCCTATTTATAAAATCAAGAAGTTGATCAAACATGATTTTATTTTATACAATAAAGCACTTAAAATTTTGTTCGTCTCTTTGACAGCTTATTAAATAATTTAAATCGGATAGTGTTCATACTTCATTAATGTCTTTCTATTGTTTCGTGGACAATTATTCATCGAAACAACTTGAACAGAACAGTGCAGGGAAAGTTAAGTGATGGTTTGTTCTTGAAGTTCCCAAATGCTACTCAGATTAACTCAATAGACATTTCATTAGCTTAGCAATGAGGTGTACTTTTATCTCTAACTCTTACAAATGCTAATAAGATAATAGATGGTGATATCTTAAAAAACAATAATTATTCAATACACATTTTGTTAACTCAAAGATGATTTTTTTCTAATTTTACAAGCATGACTTTCAAAAGCCTTTGAAAGAGTTCTCATGCAATATCTTACTTTGTAACTATACGATTTGAGATTTCAGGGCTTAAATGACATGGATATACCAGATTTTGTATCAGTGCTTTTGAAAAATACTGTACTATGGCTGTAAGTAGAGCTTGAGTATTCTAAATAAAGGTTGGCACTATACCGGATGCTGATTGCCTGCAATGTTACCTGTGGCTGACATTCACACATCTAACAACATCCTATCAACAATTCTTATATCCTATGTTCCCAGTCCCAATGACATATTCAATATCCACTTCAAGTTACTGAGAAACCCAATCTTGTTCAAACACTCAGAGCTATATCAAGCTACCTCTGTCTCAGATAAGGTATTGCAGACAAGATGAGTGTCAAGTACATGAAACAAATATTTACATAGATGCAACAAACCGCATATTCACAAATGACGGTATTCTGAATCAATTTGAAAGGTGGATTAGATGTTTTAAATGGGTATATAAAGTTGTTGGAGCATTTTGCATTAATCCATTTCTGTGGAAACTCATGAAAATTAAAATGTTTATCATGTTTCTAAGTTCCAAAAAGCAACAAAATTCAAAATTTCATGAAGGCAAATTTTAGTAAGGCTTTCCAGAAATTTTGGGGCCAAAATATGGTTTTTGGCATTTTTTGCCAATATTGACATTTTTGGTCAAAAACTGATATCATCATCATGTTCAAGGTAAAAATTTGCTTCTAAAAATGTATACTTTTATAGTTTATGCAATGAGTTTGAAAGTTAGAGTACAAAAACGGTTTATGCCATTTGAAGGTCAACCCCAGCCTTAAGTTTATTGGGACCATGTTGTACTATTTGTAACATAAGCTGACTGGGGTTATACTGTATGGTATACTAAGAAACATATGATTTAAATGTAACCAAGATATTATACAAATACAACATGGAATAGAAGGAAGTAGTAAAAATTACCGATACCAAGGTGTTGGATACGCGTCTCTCCATGAATCTCGAAATAAACCATGTTTCATTTGTTTTACTATACCTCATAAATATATATTTCACTGAATGCGGTGTTAAAAGATCAAAAATTCACCCAAAATGAATTTCTAACCAATAAGTGATATGATTACGGAGATACGATAGTAGGGGTGCAGTAGTTTTTCAATTTTTTCCCTGCATGGGTGTTACACACACTTGGGAGAAGTAGGCTAAATACTGTCATGCGCATCAGGTTTAACTGACCAATTGTATTTTGTGCTTTCCTAAAAAATATTTTCAAGGTATAGTATTTTTTTTTTCTCCACGGTCAAACTTGGAGCAAATGTTGAAATATTTGTATTTACATATTGATGACAGCTATGCTTTATACCAAACTGAATGTCTTTAAAAATCTTGTCTTGCCTGAGTGTATAAGAAGTAAGCATGCTTTATTTAGATGAAATCCCTTTCTACAATATTAAATGTCTTTATAGTTTTTTTGAAAGTAGAGTTTTTTTGCATTGTGTCTTATAGAAAGTTTGTAAGTAATATACAGCATAATAAATATAACAACTAAATTCTCCTTGATATTTGCTGACAAAAGCAAAGCGTTTTTTGCATAATTACTGTGAAAAGAAAATGAATTATTCAACTTTAATCTGGGTAGTTTTGTTGGTTTTTTCAGGATCATGGCATAACATGTATGTGTCTGAGAAAAGAGACCTGTCTAAAACCCAAGTCTAATGAACGAAGGGACTATATTAAGAGTCTCATATCATACATCATAGTCATGCTGTATCCTTATAGGATGATAAGCAATGTTTCTGTTTACATCAGTAAATTGCATATGTGGCAACATCAAGCTCACCAACCAATCAGACAAGACATGATTACCATGTGCCACCATAAGAAAACAATGAGATGACCCAAGAGATTTGAATTATTCTGTACATCATAGACAGAACAGCTGCAGCGGTATTCAGTATTGATAGAAAATAGCAAGATATGAGCACCGAATGTCACCATGCAATTTCAATCTGTTCTCTGATTGGATATTCATTTAGCAAGTAATTTTTACTGACAAGCTGATTTGGGCATGCTTATGGTAAATGTGTCATGGCTTGGAAGGCTTTGAAGAAAAATCATATGCACCAAATGACATATTAGTACAGATGCAGGTTAAGTGTTAATTTGCATGACAAATTGCTATCTAACATTTAGGTACATAATTCATCAAAGGCAATTCTTTTCTGCTAAAATGTTCTGCTCCTAATGAATCGAGATGATGAAAATAAGCCTTTCATCAATTCCACTAACAAGACACCTGTTTTGAAAAAGGAATAGAACTCCTTTCTGTTATGTCTATTTTTTGTATTCCAAGAGTTTGAAAATCAATACCAATATCATAAAGAGCAGCGAAAGTTCTATTATTGAGTTTCCAATATTAGTGTTTGTCTATAATACTAAAAACAATATGTGGACAAATGTAAAAATGTTGTATTGACTTACATGAAATGAAAGACAAAACATGTAATTTGTTGGACAATGTCAATATTATCTTTGTAAATCATATCTTATCTTGTCTGTAAGATGACTACAAAAAGATTGGATGAGATATCTGATGTCCATGTGTATTTTACTAATGAAGTTTCAATACTTCTGATTTTTGTAACAAATACTGATTTGCAATATAATTTACGAAGGAGCTATTATGTGGTTCAAAAATACTTGCATCATCATCAAATTGATAATAAAGAATGGTGTGTAAATTCAGATAAAAACTGACAAGAAGTAAAAACAAGGAAGGCTTGAAAAACTAGATCAGGATTGCTATTATATGCATAGCATTTCTTTAAAACAAATTCTTGATAATACTTACCCACATATTTTATCAAATTGTGATTATAATCACTTATTATTATAATAAATGTATTATTGATATATGTTTCCTTAGGAAATAAGAAAATGGCTAATTTGGAGAAAATTGTGATTTTATCACCAATTTTCAATAATTATATAACAGAATCATGGTGAAAAAGGAATTTTGAGAAACAGTATCAAATACTGTATTCAAGGTCTTTAGAACCAGAAATCACATTAAAGACAAACCTTCTAAATATATCACTTAACCCTAAAAATCCTCACATGACCTTGAACAATCTATTAATATAAATGATAGTGGAGTATGCTCAAAACGTGCTTGGTAAATCAGTTGAATTTCCTGCAGCAAAATATGTATGGTGTATTCTGGAGGATTATTAATGCCTCCTTGCTGAACACTGGTGATTTGAATTGCAAAAGCTTTAGCATGAGGATCTTGTAAATAAAGTCATGTTGATTGTCAGACAAGGTGCATCATTCTCGAGTCAAACAAACATTGCATATATTGGAACCGTGCAATGTTGCGGTATTGGTTGTCTGATATGGATTCGCAAGTCACTCACAGCAGCTCATTCGCATTTTAACAGCATTTTGCATTCACTTCATATATTTACTTCACACTATGTGGATACCTTTAGGAAAAAGAAGACATTAGGATTTTCCATCATGCCTAGCTTCCAATGGGATTTTTGTACAGATTGTGATGAGATGAGAGGGTTTAGGGATGAAATATTATAATAGCACAATCAGTAGACCTCATCCAAAAGTTGAATTTCAGATATGTTTTATCCCTAAACCCTCTCATTAAAACCTGTCCAAAAGGTCCCATTGGAAGCAAGGCATGATGGGAAGGTCCTGATATCTTCTTTTCCCTTAGGGGTATGTCTTTATTACAAAGGCAAGTCCAACCAATTGCCAAAGGAATACACTTGTCTCTGAGCCAATTACACAATCGAGCACCATCACAAGGGGGATCGATACCATCAACAAACCAGGAGGATGAATAGGAAAGTGACTTGAAGAAATAGGAGTTTTCCTATCACTGCTATATTGCCACCCATTAGCATAGGAGTGTAAGCCTTGTAAGTTACTTCACGTAAATTAGCGTCTGTTGACCTGGAGACTTTTCAAGCTGATCTTACTCAATCTTTTGTATCAGCTGAGCAATGCAATAATGTGGATGGTCTTGTTGCATCTTCTGATGATGTAGTGAGACTGACGTTAGATAGTCATGCTCTGGTAAAGTGCTCAACTAGAAGCTCACGAGCAAGGTATCCCTGGTATAACGACGATGTTCATCAAGCCCGTAGGACTTTTCTTTATGTGGTTCCTCGCATGTTGAATGAATTACCTCGTAAGATAAGAGAATGCAATAGTGTGTCTCATTTTAAGAAAGCCTTGAAAACATACTTGTTCTAATTTCTCCTATATCATTATTATCATGCTAGTACCTTTTGCAAATGTAAACTCGTGCGGTTTTCTACCTCATGGGTAGGCTGCCGGTTTTCCGCCGTCGGCCATACATCTCCCTGCTTTCGCAGAAGTCTGTATTTTTTGCATAAAAATTAGTTGTATCATATTAGTATCTTTTGCATTTGTGAGCTTGTGCGGTTTTCCACCTCATGGGTAGGCCTACGGTTTTCCACCGTTGGGCATCTGTCTACCTGCTTTGCAGTAGTCTGTATTTTTGCAAAGACTTAGTTGTATTTACTTGTCGTTATTTATATCTTGCTCTGTATGTAGGCCTTACGCCATTTTTGAAAGCTCTACGATCTTGATGTAGCAGCGCTATATAAGAATTTGTATGTATGTATGTATGTATTTTCAGACTTCATGACATGTCAGTGTTGATTCATTCCTTGCATTTAACCTGTGATTAGGTTTCCATGTTGACACATATTATTAGAAGGATCAATAATAGAAGCATGCAAAATTGCATTGTCAAATTCGATCCATAAATATCAAAGTATTTCGGTTTTCTTTTATTATTAACTTTTGTTGTCGACATCAAAAATACTGCCCCTTAGAGTTGAAATCTTAAAATTGCCTTAATTAGCACTAATTCAGAGGAACATTTTTGAAATGTCTTTAATTTATTAGAAATCTATGAAGTCAAACCTATGTCTTACAAATGAAATTTTACCTATTTCAAAACTTATCATATCAATAGAATTAGAATAACCTCATTCCCAAGATGAACATGCAAAACAAAATTATACTTTTTGACATTTCCAAAGGTTTTGATCAAAATTTTCTTATCATTTGGTACTTGGCAGTTATTTCCAAATATACATGTAGATAGTGTACATCACCTGCAGATAAAATTCCAAGATTTGGTTCAATGCACTTTTAAAGATATTTCAGTACATGAGCTAAAAATAACAGTTATATTTAACTTTTTACAATCACATCTAGTATACTGTATAAATACAATGCAACTGCAGGTAATATTTTTTGATAAATTGCAACATTCCCCCGTGCAGTTATTTGATATTTAACCTTTCCTTTTGAAATATATGATCAAAGAATTACCCTTCTCTCAAATTCTCTCTTGTTACTCTGACTATAATATTGTGATGTCTTAAAGCAATTTGATATTTATAACTTAAGTTTAGCTATGAGTGGAATGCTGTACAGTAAAAAGAATTTGATATGCCTTCAAATTCATCAGTTTCAACTTCTGAAACATACACATATTGCATGTAAGGGTATGAATATGCAACTTTATTGTGTATAAAGTAAATTGGGATGAGTTTCCAAGTGCATTGATCAAATTAGTTCATCAATTGCTTCTTTAAATGTGCCTCTGAACTGTGTTATATTGAAAGTTGGTTTGTAAAAGTTATAATTTATACAAATAATAATAATGATATTATAAAATTGAATATTTTTTAATACAATTTTATTTATTGATAGTAATAACTGCTGACCCAACTACTTAAAAATATGGTTCTATAATAAATTAGCTGCATTATCATGTAAAGGTAAATAAATACTAAATTTACATTCACAAACAAGCTGACAAGATTGGAATTTTCCTTCTTCATTGACTGAACAGTTGGCTGCTTGGAAGCAGAATTGAAGTAGAAAACAATTTTCTATTGAAGAGGATATAAAAGAGCAGATTCTTTTGCTCATTAATTTGTATAAATATTTAATGATACTAATAGCTCATCAGTCACTATGCATTCAAAAGATTGTGTGTCTATTGTAGAATTGTAGATCTGAATGAATTTGAAGAGATGAAAATCTGTCTCGAGTTGAAGTTAGAAACTGAAGCAGATGATTTTGGTCATATATCAAATTAATGACATTAGTTTCATCAATTGTAACTTGTCAATGTTTGGTATTGTCCATGTACACATTTGCAAAAATCATTTATTTAATTCCCATGTAGACTTAAAGTGTGAATAATGCATTCTCACCAACTGTGCATACCGATGTTCTAGAAGCCATTGCTCCATATAGGGAGAAAATGAAGTAATTGTACATTTTAATTGACCCATACCAACTGTGTAAGCCAGTATGGCAAAACAGTTGCATAAATTTGCAGCAGTTAAATGTCACTTCTATATAGATGGTGTATATCAAGATACACTGAGAGACAAAATCTATTTGTTTCTATAGACCTGACATATTCATCCACATCTGCAGCACTATTATGTATGTTTGCTTTCTAACCACCAAATGTCACCCTCTAATTTGAATCTGTGATCTGATTGGTTATCAAGAACTCATCTAATGCAGCAATGTTGTGTTGGTGTTGGGCTCAGATAATCATGTGTATTATCAAACAGGTGCATGTGTTTTAAGTCCAAAAAAGAGGCTATGGGTGAATTATTTGCATTACACATTAATGTAACAAAAATGCAGGTTAATGTTACTTTGCAAGCGTAAGTTGCCTATTGAATCACTCATCTGTGTGCAATATTTTAGGTGTAATTGATTCAGTTGCAATAAATGAATCCCTGCCTCATTTATAAAAATTAAAACAAAAGGAAAGCATTTACACACCTGTTATTTTACTGAGGATAATTTTGGTCTTATGTGATGCAAAAATGCATCCACATCTCCCTCCAAAAATCATACCGAAGAATTTGCAAAATGTCTGTTGTTATCAAAAACGAACTAATACTTTTTTTCTTTATTGATTGTAGTAAACATATTTTTATCCAATTGGTCACATTAAATATATTTTGGTATGAAATCAACTTCACAATGGTCCATGTAAAAAACTCCACTTGGTGAATTTGATATAGAAAAACTTGTACCTTAGGGTCAACAATATGATATTGACTTGAGACATCTGATACACATATGGTTATCTGTAAGAAGGTTTTTTCTTTAGAAACAAGCAAATGTATAATAGCTCTTTATACGTTCCTTGTTTGTACACCAACTTAAAATGGTTCTGGTTGAAAGAAAGTTGAAAGAATGTTTGTATCCATGGGATTGGTCTTGACATCACAGCCCCGGTGGGGGGGGGGGGTTACTTATATGACAAGGTCTACGTATATGTGCCTGCCTTTTGGGGTGATTTTTCCAGGATTCAATGGGATGTTTTTCATAAATTGGGTGCTTTTGGGAAAATGTGAAAAAAAAAAGAACCCAATTTGAGTAAAATTGGGTGCTTTTGGGATTCCGGCAGGCACATACCCGTACAAAAATTTTGAAAACCCCCGGGATCACAGCGCATTGTAAAGGCCATGTCCCACATCACCGTATTGTGCGGATAACGTACTAATAACGTACATTGGTTTGGTAATCGATTACATGTATTTCAATGACCAAACTAGTGTACGTTATTAGTCCGTTATTAGTTCGTTATTTGTACGTTTCGTGATGTGTGACAGTAAAGTAATGTTCTGAATGCTGCTCTTGATATACACCAAGAAATGAATGCCAAATGTCTCCATCTAATATGAATCTGTTATTTTGATTGGCTCATAAACTGTTCTGTCAGCATTGTTTACGCTACATCGCTGTCAGTCTGTAGTTGGATTATTTATTACAGCTTTGAATGTGTCAAGGCCAAAAAAGGCAGATGTAGTAATTGAATACGCCAGTGTAAGAAACCCCCAACTCCAATAGCTCCTTTCAGTTAATTAAACTATTTAAAAAAGTCAAGTACAAGGTCAAATGTGACACTATGATTGGGATGTAGACATGGAAATGCTTTTTAGTGATTTGAAAGCATTTTCAGAGATTTGTATGCATTTATACTTTACAGAACTTAACAGAAGGGAGCTATTGGAGTTGGGTTTTTCTTGTACTGTTGTATTCAATTAAATATAGGAATACTAAACAGACCCAAGTCCGTGCTTCCCTACTAAGGACAAAGAAAGTATATAAATTATATTGTCCTAATGATGACTATAAATGCCATTCAAAAATAATACTAGGCATTTATCATCACTTCCTTTTGCATGGGTAAGGCAGCGTGGACTTTGGTCAGTATGATTTCCTATATCAATTTGTAACAGTAATATATTTGAAAAATTATATTCCCACGACAAAATTGCTGATTTAACCATCAAGGTGTAAGTAATGCATCACTTTATTCGATTTAGAAATAAATCTTTTCCAGAACTAGTTACTGTACCATGTTAACTAAATGAAAGTAAGCATAATTTGACGCATGTAACCTGCCTAGCGTGGACTTGGGTCAGTATGGTTTCCTATATCAATTTGTAACAGTAATATATTTGAAAAATTATATTCCCACGACAAAATGATTTAACCATCAAGGTGTAAGTAATGCATCACTTTATTCGATTTAGAAATAAATCTTTTCCAGTACTAGTTTCTGTCCCCTGTTAACTAAATGTAAGAAAGCATTGACGCATGTAACCTGCCTAGTGTGTGACATTATCACAGTTTGAATATATTGCCTGCAGTAATAGTATGGCCCCTCCTTCAATCTAAGGAATCAAATATTTAGTATTCGTTGCAAGTGCAGTGGAAACCCAATCATATGCTATTAAATATACAGAGACTTCAAACGAGCTCTCTGGGATGTGAGAAGTGTTGGAGAAGAAAGGCGTAGTAGAAACAAATATCAGTGCTCTGGAGACGTAATTATAGAAAAGAGGTGGTGATTATGTGCAGTGATTTTGGTGTCAATTCTATTACTGATCATATGTTTTGTTGCCACCAATTAATTAGGTGGATATTAGACCATGTATAATTTTTGTATAATGGTATGAAATTAAAGTATATGTCAAATTGTACCATGAATTCAAATGCATGCCTAGGTTGTATTGAAATTCCATGATTTTGACTGAAATTTATCTTTATTTAAACATCATATAATATAAAATTGATGCAATTCTTTCCAAAATAAATGATATTATTGCAAATAAGAATAGGATCACTGTGGGGAAATTATAATCAGTACTGATTTTCAAACATGTATTATGTTTTGTTTAAATGCTGCAATATTGATGACAGTAGCTTGCTTATTATGTATCACACGATACAAACCCTTATCTGTTAATTGAGTTTTCACATTTCTGAAATATATTTTTTTCTTTTTTTTTTAAATCTCAGAGAAGGGGCGCTTCTTTCCGGAACTCAATATCTCCACCATGATTTGTATCTTTTTGTTGTTTGTACCCACCTTAGGAATAAAAGCTTTAACATGCCTGCAGAGAGAAAACATTTTCCCTTGATTTGATTCTTGACATTGCTAATTTAATCTAAACAGGGGTAATTTTATAATTGTTACTACATTGCCATATATTTATTAAATCAACTTCCAGGCAATTTTCAGGGAATGTATGATTCAATTGAATTTCAAAAAGTAGTGTCTACGCAATATGAATTAAAAGCACAAGCCATACAGTTACATCTGAGCCATACATTGCAATAATAACAAATGATTTCAAGCAAAAGCTAAAAGTAAATGTCACTGAATGCAATTTGTCTGGCAAACCATGGATATTTAAAGGTGATTGGACATAGATCATTTGATGCACTTTTCCGGTAACCCCACCTGCATCACCACCAATGTATTTCAAACATTTCACAATTTTTGCACCATTTGAAGTGTGAATTATAAAATATGCAAAAACAAACAAATAGATAATTTGCGCATTGATGGTAAAAAAAACAGGAAAGTTAAAACTTGATACCATTAGAGATATTACTATAGAACCAATTCAGTTCATTGGTCTAATGAACATTTAGCCTTAGAAGTATATCAAAATATGAAAACATGTTTTCAAAATAAAACCATCTAGCGCTCTCAAATTTGAAGAGGTGAATGATAAATGAGAAAGGTAGTTGACAATGAAATCATATGATGTCTACTTTCAAGTGTTTTAAAAACCAATACCAATATATCAAAAGTACAGCAAGAGTGTTTGTCCACAATAGTAAACAAACATGGAGATATATTCAAACTTCATTGTATTAACTTACAGGAAAGAAAGACAAAATACTGAAATTTTGTCAATACTCAATACTGTCTTTGTATATATCTTTGTAATCATACCTTGTCAGCACCTGACTATAAACAATCCCGTACCATAACTACTTGTTTGATGCCATTGTGTATCTTGCTAATGAGGATTTCAAAACATACTTGCTGCAATGCATCTAATTTAAGTTATTTTAAGGGGGGTCTACCCTAACCATATCAGACAAATTGAGATATTAGCACAAAGAAAAACTACAGAATCTCTACTTTATAATACTTTTTATTTGAGTTAACACGGACATTCGGTTCCGAAGTTATGGCACTTTTAAGAACGGAAGTCGAAAATTTCTTGACGATTTTCCTATACATTTGTATACAGAAGAGGCTCACCCTGTTATTTGTAGGATTTTCCTTTTAATTAAATTTTAAAATAATTACATTTTCCTATGAAATAAATCAATTATTTTATCAAGATAATGCATTGCGAATAATATGCAACCAAAATTTTCGGAGTTTGTCGGTTTTTTTTTATATATTTCTTTATTTTATCTCACCCGGCTATATTTCAACCTGCTATTTTTTTAAAATCTGTAACTCCGCTAAATTAAATCCGATTTTCACCAAAATGGGCTTAAAATGTGTGTAAATGTATTATCTTTCATAATCTTATAGTTTTTTATAATCTTTCCCAATGATCTTTTTTGTCAATGTTCGAAGGCCAATATGTATATCTCGAAAGTAGAAAAAGCGCACACCTGCAAATTTTGAACGGTAGTAACTCAAAAAAGAAATGTAGGATTTGTACAAAATTTGGAACACATAAAGAAACGACAAAGACGGAGGGCAGTATTAATTTTTGAAAAAAGGTTCCGGTTTTGAATTATAAAGCAAAATTACCTGATTGGTCGATTATTTGTTGCCATGGCAACGATATAAGCAATCCAGCTTTATACTGCCCTGCGTATTAATATTTAATAATCAATAAATTGTCCTTGTTATTGTTATTGTTTTTATGACATATTGTATAAGAATCCATAGTAGACAAGATATAGCTTAAATAAGATTATTGA
>JXSR01S012356.1:51410-62208 GCA_000969725.1 Ophiothrix spiculata | reverse complement strand
AATCTGAAAAGAAACACACTTAAAGTTGGTTAAGCTACCTGAGGTAGGCTTTACCTAGGACAGTTACATGGCAAAAAATCATAGAAATTTGTCACTTGGTTTAGCAAGTTACAGATCAAAAAGTGTCAAATCCAAAGTTACACCATTGATTGTGAAAATGACCATATGTAAGTGGGATTATGTTTAGTTGAGGATGAAGAACAGCTTCATAATTCCTGCCTATTTAGTGTTGATCAAAGTATACTTTCATACATCCCCAGATACTTACCTGGGTCACAAGTGGTTCCAAGGTCTTCTCCACAGAATATGTGCGGATTTCCAAGTTTTTGGGATCCCATTTTAGGGCAAGACTCCCAGAGGATGCCATGGCAGTTGTTTATATCCTGTAAGAGAGAAAAATCATCAATTAGAGTACATACATATAGCACTGACGACATATTATAACTCCAACTTCGATCGTGAAACACAATCGACTCACTGTGATAATAGGGCCCTATCGTTCCTCAATTGGGAGGGGAGAACAGAAAATTTCATGGAGAAATTACACATGACCTACCGAATGATGCAATTTGTTTATCTTGGTTTTGACATATTTCACTATCAATAGCAAATCTTTTTCATGTCAATATGCCGAGAGTGTATTATAAAATTGGGCACTACATATTGTTTACGGTACACTGTTTGATCACTGAGGTTAAAAACATCATTCACATTTCATCTTCATTGGAAATAAATGCATCATTTCAAATGGTAAGTTTGTATCTTACACTAAAATGAAATCATCCAGTCTATTTTTGTCGATTTATTTTAACCAAGCCAAGGTAGCCGTATTGGTGCGTTTCAAAATCCTGAACACTAGCTCCATTGAAATGCGTGTGCTGTAATGCTGCCGAAATCGCGTAGCGTCAGTGCCTCTTATAGCCCAAGTCTAGATCTATACTATGAGCCAAAGTTTTCCCAAATACATAAAATTGGATTTATTGATCAGATCGCACATGTACAACTACTACCAGTACTTTATATACAATCTTCGGACATGAAAATTCAGAGCCTTTCCCTTGCATCACAGGACACGCAGTATTGTGTGTGTAATTTACGCAAAGCTATCCAATGTCGCAGTACTGTTAATAGTGTTATTACTGATTGGAAACGTTGTTGCATACGTTCTTGCATGTGCTTGATGTCCTGTGCTTGCATGCTTGTCACAGATTGTGAATATGCGTTGACTGCGTTCAAATTGTCAGTTTGTGTCCGAAATTTATACAGTATTTTTAAATATTAAGTTTCTCCGTTGTTGAGGTTTTTGAAGAATGACGCTTGCATGCTTGTTACTACCGGCCGTGGTTTGCGTTAAAGTCAACTCGTTTACGCGACAGCACGTGACGCGTGATGAGCATGATGAGTCTAATTCCAGTGCTTAATTTGTGAAGCGAAGATGATCGCGCATTACGCTCAAGTTACACGATGCAGTGCGCAGGTAAACTTAATAATAAATAAAAATATTTGAAAGGATTCTCAGTCACACAGATGCTGTATTTCAAACAACACATGAACATGGTTAAAAATCAAAATCTTCATGATCTTTTACGCTTGTTCTCATTTTCTGAAGAATCCTGAACAGAACAGACTTTTACAGAGCCAATGGCAATGACAATGTCAATGAGGCAGAGCAGAGAGGAAAACGCCCGCTTACCTTCTTAAAAAACAGCAGATTCGATTACATCAACAACATATAAAATCACCAAATAATCTGCACTTTTCCCCAAATGCAGTCAAAATGTTAATGTTGATTTTATGAGTCAGTCAATCAGGTATTTCATCCCAGTCAAAATACCTGACCCGATGTTTACCTCAAACTTCCGGTTAAATTGATTGACATTACATTCCCCTACACCCTCCCTCTGTAATTTATACAAGTACAAATTTAAAACACCATAAAAGCTCCGTAATTTTACCAAATTATATCAAAACACAAGTATGATACTTTAAGTGATGATTCATTAAAAACTACTAGTAAATGTTTTAAATATTGTCTCTTTGGGAAAGAATTATCATTTTAGAAGTACCCATTTTGAACATAGTAGTCAATAAAAAGAACAGCCATCAAAAATTTTAATTGATGCTAGACTGAATCCTC
The DNA here is from genome assembly GCA_000969725.1 of Ophiothrix spiculata. Lineage (NCBI taxonomy): Eukaryota > Metazoa > Echinodermata > Ophiuroidea > Amphilepidida > Ophiotrichidae > Ophiothrix > Ophiothrix spiculata. Next base: position 60,071 of record JXSR01S012356.1, on the reverse strand, counting down.
CAGTCCCTGCGTGGCGCTTTTTTACTGAACGCAGTGGATAAGTTGTGGAGTCGGAAGGATTCAGACTAAATTGATGCTAGTTGCTAGACTCTTTTTGGAATTTATAGAAGACTGTGTAAAAGACAGAGACTGTCAACAATACGGTTTTATGTTTATGAATGCTAAACGTTTTCTTACGTATTCTAGAACAGTAAGTTGGACGAATGAAACCTATTCAGGTAAAGAGATTGTGGTAACTTGTGTGCAGAGTCTTGCAGAATCGGTGACTGATTTTTGGTGACTTTCCTTGAAGATGTCAGGTTTTCACGACTTGAATTTGGTCTACGACCCAAATAAAAAGTCCATGAAACGTTTGGTATCCTGTTCTGCTATGCGTAAGTTTGTCTAATATGAGGGGTCTATGTCTATAGACTATGACTGATTTAACTTTTTAAGCTTTTAAATCAAATCATTTTAATTTTGCATGATTATGTTTATGATAGACAACGTCAACGAGATTAGACTAGATGTAATGCAATGGGATATGAACCGGGGATATGAAGGCCAGAATCTTTTTCTTCTTTTTTTTTCTTTTTCTTTTTGTTTTATACCACGTTGTAGAATACGATTCTTACAACTTTACAAAAGGCTAGCCTAGCCCTAGGCTAGGAGACGACCTAGTCCTAGAAACCTTGACTTGCATGACTTGTCAATCAAACTCTGATCCATTGGCATTGTTTTGATACAACAACTCTGAGGATCGATCGACTATCGATGTGTACAATCTGCACTTCAGTTGACTTGTCTTGCCACAAAAAGGAACAGGATCAGCACCGTAGCTTTCATAAAAATGTGTTTAATTTTGTTGCTTTAGGCCTGACATATGTATGTTTTTAGCTTTTATATTACAATGTATTACCGGTATATATTTATATATATATATATATATATTTTTTAAGTTATAGTATTTTCAATGGATTGTTGCCGTTTTCACAAAAATGTTGCTAGTTAACATTACTTTTATTTCTAGTTAATGTTTTCTCTTTTGTTCTTTAAATGTTGTTGCAAGAAATGTTTGTGAATAAATAATCATGTAAATATAATCAATAAACATTTGTCAGTGTGGTTTACAATGCACAAAATATTATTAGTATATTGAAAGTATTTTGAAAACGGAAAAGTTCTCTCCATTGAAAATATGTTTAGTCGCGCTTTGTTTTATCGCCCACTCGATTGTGAGAAATTACCCACATTGCAGGGTGATTCTGAATTTGCTAAAGGGCTTATTAAGTTTGCCTGCTGATGCATCATTTAACTCTTGCGCGCGATCATCAGCACTTCACAAGCGCTGGATAAATATGTGCGACTTTCATGCAAACCACCGTAGCAACAAGCGCTGTTCTCCAAAAACTATGGTACTGTAAACACATTTAAAAATTGCAATAAATTTCAAAAGAAATAAATAAGACGTGAAGTAGCTTGAAACATTGTAATCTTGCAAAGAAATGTCGGATTTTTTATCAAATTTGAAGCATATGAAAGAAAATAATAATTATCAGTACTTCTTCTTTTTATTAAAATCTCATTTTTACAGAAAAAAGAATGACCAGAAATCCCCCTGAATAATAAATTTGCAGCCCTGGGACCTCCTGCACCCAAAGCATGCAAGCTCGCAGCACATAGACCAAAAGACGATCTTGTCAGGTCTATACATTGAATGACTCACTTTTATGTTTGTGACGATAACGCTACAAGGGGATCCAAAGACACCTTTTCTTTGCATCCAGACACCTAAAATTGGGTATGTGTCTACCCAAAGGGTCCCAAATTAGCCCCAAATTGCCTATTTGTTTTGGAACCACTGTTTCTTGTGTAGCAGTATGGCGATTGGACCCCAGGACTTCAGAGCTCAATTAAACCCTTACAACAGAGTAATATTGTTTAATATGTTTTATGATCCTTCCTAATATTAACTTTTTGCCACTTTGTATTTTTCCCTCATAATTTTAGTTGGATATGACGTTGTTGGAATTGGTCATCATTGTACTGTGTTGGACAAGAAGTCAGTAAGTAATAAAATTTGTCTAATCTCAAAATTTGCAAAATGTAAATTAGGCAAAAAGTAGCTCTGAAGTACAAAATTGCCTATGAAATCAAAATGGTTTGACTGATTCATCTGAAAATTGAAGCGTAGATCTCTTGAGAGGTCTTCTTTCATGACATTGAAAACTAAAATTTGGAAAATCGGACCAAGCTCCTTTAAGTATGTATACCATTGTCTTTTTTTTTTACCATGCCTTTTCATTATTTTATTGGAATCAACTGTGTTTCTTCCGCTGAACATTTTTAGAGTTGCATACCAATGTTATACAGTAGATGGTAACAGAGTAAAGGTGGTTTCAGAGTAGTTGTCGTTGCGGCAGACGACCAAATATTTGCAACTCTGAAGTTGTCGCAATATAGCACGACACATTTGCATATTGCCGCAATGGTCTGTCGCAAGAAAACTTAAATTTATTCAAACTCAAAATATTGTGTTGTTGGGACCATCACGACAGGGTAATCGATATATAGGCTTGTGGTACGGCAAGTAAAATTTTCCAGATTCGACAAGGTCGAGTTTGCGCACATGAAATTTTTGATGTCACGCTGGTCGTACGACAACACGACAGGCAAGTCTGAAACCAGCTGTACACAGCAAAATGTGTCTGCTTAACAAAGTAAAAATGCAGTATGTGCATTGCATATCAATTGTAAGTTTCTTCCTTTTCCCTTGAAGAAATCCTGCACAAATGAGCAGACGATCAATTATCTTGCATAACTTAAGGCAGTATCCGATATATTGGCATTTTAAGATACAACTTTTTAGTATATGAATGGATCAATTGAAGGGAAGTTGCATTTGTAAAGTGAGTATCTGTATCTGTTTTGTTTTATAAATGCATTTACTGCTTTTTTACATTGTAGAGCAGTTGTGTAATAGTGTGTTTTGTAGATTGAAACAGGATGCAAATGTCAGAATTATTGTGTGTGATCCAAGAAATTTTGGTGACCATCTTTTTAATAGATTGTCGCTCAAGGAGGATGAGTTATTTTATGTCTGTGTGTACCACACATCGAAACACTTTGGCAAAACTAAGTCATGGCAATTAACAATAGACGCTGCTGAAAACATGGATACGGTGTGCGTGTGAAACAAAGTGATTACGCTTAGTATGCGTCAAGTAAAGATTTACTTGATCTGCCAAGTCATTATTTGCCATGAATAATATTGCAATAAAATCTATTTATTTATAAACAGCTATACTGTTGTGTTTTACTTTTTCAGCCCGGCTCAGCGCCTTCTCTAGTGTTTGATGATGGCGATGACAGACCAGTAAGTGACATCAGTTAAGACTGTACTGAAACAATGATTTCATAATGAAAACACAAATGCAGATTGCAGGGCCTTGCAACCAGCATGTCAGGTTTGGCTGTATTTACCTGTGCAATGCATTTTTATTTTCATTGGAAATTCAATGATGGTGTAGTTTATTTAATAGCAAATGTAAAGGGTACAAAGGGAAATGATACCATCTCATAAATTTGTCCTGTCATATCGAAAAGTACCTTAAGGTCGGCATACGGTAAATTATGAGATACGGGCCATTGAAGCTGAGTATAGTCAAAAATTTCTAATTTCATTAGAAACATTACCTTTGAAGTGTATTCTATCATTTTAATCAGGTTCCAACATCCAAAACATAAGACAAATGTTTTGAAAAGAGATAGTTTTCTGAATCAGCCTGATGCCTTTTACCAATTTGAATGCAACTTTGCAATCGAACAACCAATAACCAAAGGCAAGGTATCATTTAAAAGCTTAGAATATAATCTTTCAGATGAGACCGATAAATCGATTTTCACTTTGGGACCCTTAAGGTACCTTTCGATATGATGGGTCACAAAAGTTGGTGTTTGGGATGCGGTTGATGCATTTTATGTTCAGCATATTTCTATAATACAAAGTTACAAATGCATTGATTTTGCTTCCCATATCCTAGGAGATAGTGCAGCATGGCGACACATGTTATATAAAACAACTTAACCTTGGTTGCGAAATATTGAACAACGGCTTCAGTTGGTATGTCTCATAATGTAAATGAAATACTCCCTAACTTATTATTACTCTATTTGTTTCCATTGCAGCAAGCAAAGTGTCTATCCCGTTTGACTGTTAATCTCAGTGAAGGAGCTCATAGATTGGTAAGTTTGCTTTGTAAAGAAATAAGGCAGTCCATATGCAGTAACAAGTCAACATTAGTAAAGTATTTCAGATACTCAAATCTATATAAAAAGAGAGAAAAAATCATAGACAATGACTTTGACACAGGTTGTAATTAATAACTAGAAACACTATACTTTTCAAGTTTTGTCACCAGTAGCTTTACTTCAAGTTTTCTTAAACCTTGCTCTTTTTATATTTGATATGACCAAAGGTATAGAAAAAGAAGTTTCAATTGATTTTCTTGAAAATTTAGAATTTGGTAGATTTATTTGTTTTAGTCACCATGCTTGTTTTTGAGATACAAACATTTCAAAAAGTACATATTTTCCCTAAGATTAATTTGATTTACCACACAAAGTACAGGGAAAACTCCATAAAGTTGATCATTATGTGTTTTTAAAATAGTAAATGCTTCATTGATTTTTGTAATTTTTACTTTAAAGCATTTTTGCGCACATCAAAATACTGAAATAAAAAAATAGGGTCACCATTTAAGTTTTCAAGAAAATGAACAAAAACTAGCATTTCAATAAAATTTGATTACGTTAGTGGCACATCTGCGTTTGCATAATTTCCCATGTATATATATTACACAGCGATGCGGTGCATGCAAATGCATTAGTAAAGCTTGAGGTCAGTGTGCATTGAAATTTGTGCATGCAAAACAGATGCATTTTTTGATTTTCAACCATTTATGAAAAAAATTGTTATCCCACACTCATAAGCAACTCCTTAAGATTTTGATATGATTTCCTAAAATTGTATAAAAAGATACAGGAAAAACGGAATCTGTAATGTGAGAAATGGGCAGCTAACAAGGCTTTATTTAGCCTGAGTCTTATCATTTGGACAAAACGAATTACAGCCTACAAAATGCTAAAACTGTCCAATAGGCTATTTAAGAAAATGAATTTTTAAATGTGAAGCAAAAATGCAATGGTTAAAATGATTATTCACTTTCTGATTCCCCACCATCAACTATAGATATATATTTGTTATATTTGTTAAGTTGTCTTCAAAAATTAAAGAGTCTTAATTTTAACATAATCGCTACAAAAAAATGAAATTGGCATTTTAGGCTTTCCCATTTTGGGATGTTGTATCACTAGGCTAGATGGCTATAATAGTATATGCTGTGTAATTTAGGTTTCAATGCCCCACTGTTTGGAATTCACTCCCAAACAACATCCGTAACATATCCTCTCTCAGTCAATTCAAATCCGAGTTAAAAACCCATCTCTTCCGTCAGGCATTCCCCGTTTCTTAATTTTTCGTCGTGTTTGTCTTTGTTCATTGTCCCTGTTTTCACGCGCTTCGAGATCCTCCAGGATGATTTTTGCGCGTTATAAAAACGCTTTATTATTATTATTATTATTATTATGCTGTGCGTGAAGATGTTATCAAACCAAGCTATTCTCAGACTTTAGCCCATTACTACATTCAACTGGACAATGGTGGCTCACTTCGGACCCAGATTTGCAAATGTTTGAGCAAAATATCCCCCCTCAGTATGTAAAACTATATCATCAAATCTTTGAAAAGAAATCATTTTTAATGTTCTTAATCTACAGTTTTTACTTGGATCCATTTGAAATTTGATTGGAAGCCTTATTTTTCACGAAATTTAACTTAATCACCCTCCTTCATGCACAGTTGGTTCTATTGTTATAGGGCCCAAAAATTCTAGCAATAAAATTGATGTATCTCTGCAACCACAAGTCTCAAATGATAAAGTGACATCTGGTGTAGAGCCTAAAAACAGAACTACAAGATGTAGAGCCATTTGTCAATCACAATTTCGATTGAGAATACGCTTGAGACCTACACCCATGAATTTTGTTCACATTGCACATGAAGGAGTTGTGACACTGTATTGTTATTGTATCAATTGTCTCATTTCTTTCACAGAGATCAGATGAAGTCCTGTCATATGATATTCTTTCCGTACAACCCACTAATTTTAAAATGTTCCAATCGGCCTGTAACCAGCTTGAAATTGATGTGATAAGTGTAAATATGACGGAGAAAGTGCCGTTCTACTTCAAGACACACCCTGTTAGCAGTGTAAGTATGGGGTAGCAACTGCAAGGACATTGGCTGACATAAGACATAAGAATTTATTTCTTCCACATATGTAAAATTACAGTAACAACATATCAAAAATAGAACAATCAACTGTATCAAACATTGTGAAGGAGGACTGGGAAATAAGCATTAAGCCTGTCGGATCCCAGACTCCAAATATCTAGATACACGATTAATTTACAAAGAATCATAAATTTAGCATACTGTCCTCTCATTCCACAATGTGGTGGCCACAGAGTCGAAAGGAAGGACAGGACGTTTCATTATGATTATTTCATTTTGATTATTTACAAATTTAATGTTAAATACTATAAATATGATCTATGCCATCCTCTCAATCCACAATGCGATGGCCACATAGTAGAGAGAAAGGATGGGATGTTACAATTTAAGGTACTTCATTAATCATCAAATGTTCTTAAATAATGAAAATGATAAACGGTGAAAATATATATTTACATATTTTATGAATCTTTTTCCATCTTTGTGTAATCTGATATAAGAGATTTTGTATAAGAGTGTTTAAAAGACTTAATATTATCACTGCTTTTAATTTTCGTTGGTATGTCATTCCAGATCTTAACTCCTTGGTATGAAATTGATTTGTTACTGAATTCAAGTTTACCCTTAGGAAATTCAAAGTTATAAGCATTTCTAGTACCATAATTATGGTTATTTGCATTTGTCTTAAAGATATTATTGAATGAATCTGGTAATAAGCTATGACTATATTTATACATGAATGTACCGATGTGCATTTTACAGAGATCTGAAACTTTAAGTTGATTATATTTAATAAATAGTGGATTAGATGGGCTCCTGTATTGTGACTGATAGCCCGTAAAGCTCTTTTCTGTATTATATGCAATTTATTTTTATCAGTTTTGTTTGCACTTGACCAAGAAGTTATCCCATATAGTTAAAATGGGATACAATCATAGTGAAGTACAAGCTTAACAGTGCAGATTCTGGAAGATTTTTTTTTTACTTTATACATGATGCCAATGCTATTTGAACTGAAATCATAGCTCTGTGTTCAAGCCTGTATCCAAAGAGGGTGCGGCGGGGTGTCGCACCCGCAAAATTGACATTGACAAAAAAGTTCACAACAATTTTAAATGGTCCACAAAAGAACCTCAAAATCACCAAAACGCCTTCATAAAGGTAATTTTTTGATAAAATACTATACAAAATGCCTGTAAAGTCACTGAAAACCTTTTTTTTTTTGTTTGTTTGTTTTTTAGTGGTTACTTGTTCAAATCCACACAAATAAGTTATAGTCGACCAAAGCGGAAATTTTTCCTCGCAAAAGGTCCACTTTTTGAGAATCCCGCACCCCCCAAAAAAGTCCTTCATGCGGGTCTGTCTCAGGCTGTCGTGTGTTAATTGATTGTCTTCTTTGCAGCCATGTGTAGTATACAAATACAACATGGCTTGAGGGGAAGTATCGCAAAATACTGTCCCCGAGGTGTTGGATGATTGAGACTTTGAGGAAGTATCAATCATCCAACAACGAGGGACAGTATTTTGCAATACTTCCTCTCAAACCATGTTGTATTTGTTTTACTATACCTCCAAAATGGTCAAAATATAACTTGAAAAAAATTCAAAAATCAACAAATTCAATACTTTGCCGTGAGCCATATGGTAGTACCATGCGGAAGTTTTTACTACTTTCCCTGCGTGTGTGTAAAACAATCAGGCGCAAAGTGTAAACAGATACCCGCGCGGCTGTATTTGAGCATTAACGCACACGTTGAAAGGTAGCCCAAAATACTTTTTGCACGTCTCCATTATTTGACAAATAAAAAGACTGTATTAACTTATAAATATTCAAGAGGTGTAGTAATAGCCCTTATTAACACTGCTCTTCAAAGTCCATGCCCTTTTATAAATGCACAACAAGTTGGTATATATGAGTCCAGGTCAAAACAGACAGGCCTTGATTACAGCTAATAGTCCTTGGTGATGTCGATCTATTCTGCCTATTTTATGTGTTAATATCTTAAAGCACTAAAAGGTATATGTGACCCATCATAATTATCTAAAGAGTCCCAAAATCAAAATCAATATTTTATTTCATTTTAAAGCTTAGACTTTATGCTTTAAAATAACACATTACCTATGATTATCGGCTTTTTGGTTGCAAAGTCACAGTCAAATTTGTTTACGAGCTCTTACAGCCTGTACCTGATTCCAAAAAAGATGGTTTTGATAAAATTGTGTTTAAAGTCTGTGAGCTACACTCTTAAAAAGAAAGGATCAAATTGATCCGATAAAGTATCAAATATGAGCTTACCCTTTTCCGGATCAATTTTGATCCAAATTCT
>JXSR01S012356.1:27838-50388 GCA_000969725.1 Ophiothrix spiculata | reverse complement strand
CAATAAGGCCCTGCATTTGAAGAGTTACGTTTACAGGGCGCAGTAAATCTTACTGACAAGATCAAAGTTTAGTTTTATGATGCCATAGTAAAGGGGACCTCAATAATTATTTCCCGGTGAGTGAGGAGGGTGAGGGAGGGCAAAGATAAAGTTTTCTGTCAATTTACAACATCAATTTTATTTCCCGGGAGGGCAACTTTCTATGTGCCAGTCAATGCCTGTATGCTTAACTTTGAGAACATGACCAATATCTTAATCTACTTTTTACTCAAAATCACAAACATTGGATTGAAAATCACCCAATTCTACTCAAATTGGGTGCTGTTTCCCAAAAGATACCAAATTTTCACATGATTGTGTAGCCTTCATCTGTGACATCTGTAACTGGGTATTCTGATCAGGTAACCACCCGCGTTACCAACTTACCTGGACAGGTCTCGAGTCTTGCAATATAAGGTATGAAAATTGACCTGGTACTGTCTGCAAGTCTCACATAGGGTATCAAATTTGTCTTTTATGGTATCAAACTTAGAAAGAATTGTTAAATTAATGACAACGGTGCCTTATAAATTGCCAAAAACATGTTTCAAATACCTAGAAACACTTCTTAAAAGTGTTCAAATGGTGTACAATTACATTTTACCAATGATTTCTTGCAATTATTATTATTTTGTCACAATTGCGTAAAGTCTCAGATAGGGTATTCATTTGACAGGTATGGTCTCGGATAGGGTATCCATTCGAACGGATATGGTAGATTTATGGTCTCAGATAGGGTATCATTTCACTAATTTTTGCCAATTTTTGTTCTCACATACATGACATAGGGTCAGCTTCGGAACCTGCGGAACCCGGGTGGTTACCGGGACACAAATATCCCCCAGGCAAATACCATAGACTCACCAGGTATACACTGTATGCAGCGCCCCAAGAAGGAGCATTCGCACAGGGGACCAACGGCTTAACGTGACTATCCGAACCACGGAGCAATTAGAGTAAAGTTTCTTGCCCAAGGAAACAAGGAGACGTAAACCGCCTGGCCCGGGGCTCGAACCCGCAACCTCTGTATTACGAGACCCGTGCTCTAACCGCTCGGCCACGCTCCCCTCTAAGGTATATCCCGGGAGTATATCAAGCTTTTGTGTAAAATGTCAAGCTCCAGTGGTTTGGCGGTATTGGGTTGGGGTGGTAAAAATATATTTTGTAGGCCATTTCCCAAATAAGAAGCCCTAGTCTAAGATATATATTATATAAAATTGGTGGACATGTGAGCCTGAGCTGATTAATTAAAGTACAAATCCCAAATTACTTGTCAAAATGATATCATTATTCCCAATTGTTTGCTTCACTCATCCTGTCAAAGTATAGTTTTAGATTCGGTGAGCTTGTGATCCCCACTCCCCTTTATCATGTATATAGTTGAGTGGGGTAACTGGGTATTGATTCACAAAGGGTATCGTTTCACAAATTTTAAATTTCACATAGGCTTATCGGGTCAAATTCTGATCTCTTGTCACGCTGTTGATTATCTGGGCACAAATATTAGTAACACCCTCCCCTGAAAGTTGAGGTTTGTTTCACATTGTCATTTTTGACATGATAAAAACAAAGAGAACTAGACATCTGTTGCTATGTAAATTATGTGTACCGATATATATATGTCAGGGGAATCATTTTTTAAAATGATAGATAAAGACCCAGGGTTACTTATATTGACAAGATATACGCATGCCTGCCTTTTGGGGTGGATTTTTACAGATTTAGTATAGCGATCGGGTGGTTTTCGTCCCAGATTATGTTTATTTTTTTATGATACATTTTAATTTGTAGACATGCTATTAAAAAGAGTAGACATCAACTTGACTTGTTGAAAAAATGTTAATGTATTTTTTTTTGTCAACTTATTTGAGAATCAATCAACCCAAGATTTCACACACATTTTGACACACATTTGACACAATGTATTTGGTGGGAAATTTAGGGAAAAACTTCAACTCATATTTGATCATTTGTCACAATTATTTTGGTAGGAAAAAACTATGTTGGATTTGACATATATTTTGCACAATGAATTTGGTAGGAAAAAAACCTAACTCAGATTTGACATACACTTGACACATTGAATTTGATAGAAAAAGACTAAGTTTTATTTGACATTTTATTTGACACAGTGTATTTGGTAGTAAAAAAAACAAAGTCAGATTATTAAACACACATTTAACATACATTTGACATGCCATACAGGCATATTTTGTTGATTTGACACATTTTTAATACTTAATTTATTAACAAGTTCCTGTTTGATATAGATTTGATATTGTTGTTTTAAATTTGACATACATTTAACATGGTTAAATTTATGTCAAAATTCATTTGACATAAATTTGTTATATCAGATTTGTGTCAAAATACTATTCAACATATAATTGACAGAAGTTTGATATATGTTTGATACAAAAATTTCTGCAAGGGTGGTGATCAGTCATAAACGTATTCCATACATTTTGTCAAGCTAGGGTAAAGCAACTTGGAAATAACAAAAATTAAAAGGGCATCTCCAATATTGGTATGTGCTAATAAAACCGATGAAATATGGACTTTACACAGAAATTAATACTGAATTTTGGAAAAATAGTAAATTGTAAGGATCTCCCTCACAATTGTTTTTAATAAGACAGGACATTAAACACATAATTTATTTAACTTGGCCTTATAGATTATGGGGAAACTGCTGATCTGTCATGAGCAGTTAATTACATACTTTATAAAACCAAAGTCTGGTTCTAAGTCCAGAGACCCCTCAAGAGTGTTAATGTATATTATGTTGTCTTTGTTTCTGTTTATTTAAGTGTGTTTCTTTGAGTTCAGGGTTGTGATTACCTCTGGCCTTTTGATCACATCCTCCATATTATATGTGTTTTTAAATGTCTTTCAATATTGCTATTGTTTTTGTATATGATTTTATGGAAAATAAAACTAATATGAATATGAATTAAAGAATATATATATACCGTAGAGTGCCAGTTTATGGCATGTCATGTATCAAAACATAGCATTTACCACAAAACCAACAAATATGATTGGCTATAAACAGATGCTAAATTTAAGTTGCATTCATCTTAAATCAGAACTGGGACCATAAAACCTATTTTCACAATATATCAGTCAAATTGTCATGATGAAGCAAAACAGAAACTGGAAAAACGTGCCATATACTGAGACTCTAAGGTACCCCAAAAAATATCACAGTTCAAGGAACTTTTCACATTGTTACCAGAATAAGAGAGAAATAAAATGGGTGCTCATCATAAAAACAGGCCTGAGATTAACCCTATTAAAATAGGTTTCCCTATTTTTTTTTTAAATTTTAAATCAAACCTATTTTCTTAGCCAAAAATTGCTTTCCCAATTTTTTTTTACTGAAAATTGATAGTCCCTGAGATGGATGTAAATCCGGTTTTGAATTTGGGGGGGGGGGGTGAGGGACCTTTTAAAGAACTTGCTTTCGGCAAAATTATACAGTTCATAACAAGCCAAACGGCACAAGCCCAACGGCACAAGCCCAACTGCACCCAATGAACGGCTGAACAGGCCTTGAGGGGCGAAACTTTGGTCGCCAAAACCCTGGTTTTTTTAGAGAGCCACTATCAGGCCTGTAAAAAGGGTGAAAAAAGAAAAAAAAAAGGGCTCCGGAGGTGACAGAGCTGGTGCTCTACTAATGAATAACTTCTCCAAGAAATCTGTGTGAGGTATAATGATTATTATGTGCACATGAAAATTGATTGAGTTTTTGATGTGTTTATCCCTGCAGGCCATAGAGAGAGGAATACATTTTGAGATCCCATATGCTCCAGCCATCAAAGACAGTACCATTAGGAAATATGTTATATGTAATGCAATCAACCTAGTTAGGGCTTGTAGAGGGCGCAATATTATCATCAGCAGCTGGGGGAATGCGGTAAGTCAATTGGAATTAAAAGTTTATTAATAAATGCAAGTTTTATTGTTGGGAAATGGGACAAAATCAATGAGCGTGCGGTGAATTTAAATGCATCCAATACTCAAAAGTTCCTAGTTAATAAATATCATCACAAGTGCACTGTACTGATTTTGTTAAATTTCCCAAGCAAAATGCAATGCAAATTTATGAACGTCATTCATGCATGACTGATCAATAGGCCCTATTGCATATTTATGAAACGAAAACAACCCTTTGTAAGGCAATCACAAATCAGAAGAAAACTTTGCGCAGCCCTGACTACAGCATGTGGGGAGTGCATTGTGAGTTTTCAACCCACTCTTGATATACTCTGAATTTGGTTCCACTGTTCGATTAGGATTCATGTTGAGTATATGAATTCATTTTAGAGGTGATGGCCTGTACATGTAAGTACAGTTAATCGTCTTTTTTTTCAGAGCAATTCCGCCACAATCCACTATTTTTATATTGCTTCCAGGGGATCACCATGCAACCCTCCTTCACAGTCGGGCAATTTTTACCCTATGGTTCCTGGAATTTAGACCCAGGCGACGATATTCATCCCTACTATAGCGCCCGGGTCTTGACGTATACAATTTTTTGTATCAACTATGAGTACAAAAATGTGTGAAGAAAATGGTTAGAAACATTAGCATGTTTTTTTAAACAATGCATATGCATCGGATGATAATCAAAAAATTTCTTTTATTGATAAATTCTTGATTTCCAAATCAAAATGGGGACCAAATTTCAGGAATGACTCTTGGTCCTAAAAAAAGGGCTCCTGGTTCTCTGGAAATCTTAAGGACCAGGAGCCACTTTTTTCTTCTGGTCCATGTCAGCTGAAGAAGCTTGGTCATATGCCTTTGCAGTAATAAAGACCATATAAGAGACCAGCTTTGATTTATGTCAAATTGACATCATCGGTTGTTTGCCATCATAAATGCAAATTGAATTGATATCCTACCCACTGGGTAATGTATTGCGCAGGTCATTACATTTGGTACAGGAGATTAAATTCCTGACAACTCTTGAAACCCCTACCTACCCTCCCCAGGAAATAAAATTAATTTTATGAAGATTATGGATTATGGTGTGTGCTGATTTATAAAGATAACATCTTCTATTTCTCTTCTTTTTCACAGCCACTTGATCTACGTGGACCACATGATGTTATAAATCTGTATCCTTTTTCTGAAGTGTTGAGATACGTTTAAAATTAAAAGAAGACTAAACTGTTTTTGTAACTATCGTTTCAATAAGGCCCTGCATTTGAAGAGTTACGTTTACAGGGCGCAGTAAATCTTACTGACAAGATCAAAGTTTAGTTTTATGATGCCATAGTAAAGGGTATGGTTTTCTCTTTTCATTGGTACTAATTATAAAATTATGGAAATCGGTCTATGTATGGAGTCACAATATAACAAAATAAAACATGGCCGACCTGAAAATGTTGATTTTTATTGAAATATAAAACCAGATGTTTTTAATAGAGAGGTTACCCACAATAACAATCATGGACAATCAGTTAAAAGTGGGAGAAATGTTTTACTTTGCACATTGACTATGCAAAGATGACGTAAGTATCTCGTAAACGGTAATAAAAATATATTCCTGGTTCTTTTCCTTCTGGGTAAAGTTTAAAACTTTTTGATACCTCCCTTATATATCACATGTAGATCTCTTGATTTCCTTAACATCGTTGAATCCTAGAGGTTTATTGTTTGGTCTTACGGAAGCACAAGCCAGGGACGCGGTACAAAGAAATTGTAGGGCTGTTGTCATGCATGCAGGTAGGAAAAGCAGTTCATTTTGATTCTACAATTAACAGTTTTGTTCTTTTATAGTTTTGTTTCTTCATGACATTAATTCCTTGTCTAAACTTGAGTCTAAGCTTGATGCTTCAAGTTTTTTATAGATTTTGGCTGTGATAAGCCAGTATAGGCCTTTTATAAGGTGACCTTAAGGCTGCAATCACATAAAAATATTATACTACACACTGTATGACACTATACAGGCACGTTTTTCCTATCTATAGGACCTTTTTTCTGTGGCACTATCCACGATATACAAAAAGCCCTCTGATCTCACTCTAGAAAAGACATATTGTTTACCAGGGTGAGATCAGTACGCTGGCGAGCTCTAAATTCTAATGATTATTGATTTATATTGTGGATAGTATCATGAAAAATAAAGGTCCTATAGATTGGACAAACACGCCCGTATAGCTTATAGTATAGCTCTATGTGATCGCACCCTAAAAGATCAATTGCCATGGAGAAGAACAAAGCAAAATCCAGTCTATAGTGGATGGACGTGTGTCAAATAATATAACTCCATCAAATATCATGGATGTTATATATTGCCTTCAAAAATGGTGAAAAACATGTATTTTTGCCAAAACTTCTTTATGTATTGGGAAAAATTTGGTATCATATGAAACGTCCGTTTATACATATTTTTATATCGAATGAAATTTTCATGATTCTGATTAATTAATTAAATTATACCCGAAAAGGCAAACTGGACCGAGGATGGATTGGATGGGAGATTCCAATTGGATTACATGCAAAATTATAAAAACATGATTTATAATCAAATGTCAAGTAGACCAGAGTCTATTCATTGACAGCATGAGTCATTTGAGACTTAGGTTAAGTTTAGTCTTTAGAACAGGTAACTGGACTCAAATATTAAATCAAGTCATTTTGAGTCAAATTATTACAAGTCTGGCTTGAAATAAGTGTATAACTGAGTTTATTTGTTTTATCACCCTATGGTACCGTAAACTGGGGTGACTTTGAACACTTTGAGTTGGTCAAATTAATCAGCCATTATCTCACTTATCCTTGATGATATATTTTTTTCAAATTAATGATTGAAAAGGGGATACTATAAGTAATGTTACATCTTAGAGACACTACCGTAGGTGTTGCCAGTTGTTCGTTATAGCCTTATAAATGTGTTGCCAAATTTATAGCAATTTTCATAGGTGGGAAAAATCTATTTTACCATGGTAACAATGATCCAATGAAATTAAAATTAATATGGTTGGATCAGGAATATAATAGTTTACAATAATGAATGTAAATAATTCCGTAAATTTCTTTTTTATTCTATATATTGAGAAAAAACGATCCCGGGGTGACTTTGAATGCCTATATCTCCCATATAAACGCACGCACTAGCTGGGTAGCCAGCACACTTGATTGTTACTTACAGATTTTCAAGTCTAGGACACTGTGTTTGCATTATCACCCATTTTTGAAATTTTATGATCAAAAGAATTGTATTTCTGTGGGATAATGGCATTTTCTTGTTCTAGGAATGTATTTATCTCACTTTATTCCAGGAAAAATGTGACCCGTTCAAAATCACCCCATGCCGGGGTGACTATGAACGGTACTTGAAAATTTAAAAATATATATCTTAAATAACAGCTAGTTCTATAAAAATGTAACATGAGAAAGACCATGCCCCAGGAGGTATTTTAAAAGCAAAATATCAGAAACTTTTCTATGTTGAAAATAGAAAAAATGGCAAAAGCTGAAAAAAGCGTTCAAAGTCACCCCGGTTTACGATAAAAAAATTTCATAATTGTCTTTTCTACAGCAACAAGGAAGTCCATCAGATCATCCATGGATGTCCATGAGATCAGCCAACTGCCAGAATCAGACCTATGGAAAGTAAAAGCCAGTCAAGTAGCTAGTGGGTTGGTGGAAGATGACGAGGAAATACCCACACAACAGGCCGGGAAATCTAAAAAGGCTAAAAAGAGGAGAAGGACTAGTGAAGGAAGTGGGGAAGGGAAAGCTAAGAAGACTCAGAGATGAAGAGAGCTTCAGCAATAAGGACGAAACGTGTAGGGTTTGTGAAGATCAAGTTTTTCCGTTCACTGGTTTTTTGAAGCTGACGTTTGTTGCTGGTTTGCGGAAAAGCCAACCAACTCGTTTCCGCATGCATTTGTGCTTGTGAAATGCTTATGGTCACACATGTTAGCCTGGAATTAAAAGATGCAGTGCGCAGGCAAGCTTAGTCAGTTAATATAGTATACAACTTTGAATTTATGCTGGCACCATGCCTGTTTGATTGCACCCCACTCTGACTAGGATTAAGTCTTTCCGATCACAGGTTTTTTGAAGTTTGCGCAAAAGCCAACTCAAAAGGTCAAGGTATTTTTGGCAGCTGATTTGTTTTGATTTCTAAACACAGAACAAAAGCCCATGGCGTCCTGTTTATTGTGCAACTCTTGGAACACATGGTCAAATGCACAGCACAATACGTGTATCTTGCAATGATCATGCAGATAAACATCGCCATTTTGTCAACCTCTTCACCTTACATGAACACAATTTTGACTACATGTTGCTTAGCATTAATCATTGGCAAACTGAGTCATAATATAGGCAAGTAATTGCACCAAGATCAAGTGGATAGCATAACTTTAATTGTGCAAGAAGATCATAAGCTGCACCAACTGGAAATAAATCCAGACCAAAAAATTCAGCCAGGATGCTTGAAGCAGATTAGCATCCTAGAAAATCCAGGTTTTAACTTAGATTTACAGGGGAGATACCAGATACGCTGCCATATTTATTCCGACATGGACATAAAATTTGGGGTATTCGGGTTATTGCCGATGATGCATCGTATCTTGTCATAATGCGCAAATATTAAAAAAAGGCACACATGCTTTCTGCTTCTGTTTATAGATACTTCGCAACACTCCAATTGGAGTCAAACGCGAAGCTCTCTGGTCCTAGAGAGAAATGATCCATGCAGGTTGGTATATAATTTGCGCAAAGTATTATTTGTGCATGCTGTCACAACATGCAACCGAGTCTCAACACTCGGAGTTGATTTTGGCGGGAACCGAGTGGACCTGAATACCCTCAATTTGAGCTCCATGGCCGACAGCACCATTACATGGGCTGTATACAAAGCCTGGTGCCTCTCCTCTAAATCTATGGGCTTTACTCACAAACCATATTTGCTTTATATTTGGACACATACGATAGAGCATTGTGGAATTAACAACCATGACTTTTCAGGATTTACAACTTACAAAGATGTCTTAATATTTGTGGCCGTCCATTTTAAACGAGCCGTAAATGCAGCAAGCTTCATTTTGAACTACAGGTACAAATGTGTCAAGGTTGTAAATTTGCCAAAATTGATTTTATGACAGATTCATAATCCTTGAGCTTACGTCAAAATACCAGCAAAGTTTCATTTCAAGAAAATGATCAGAAATATGAAATATATCTGTATACTTTTAGGATGATCAAGAGATAATATAGGACCATAGCTTGACTTTTGGAAATTGAGCGAAGTTCATTAAGGTGTCATTTTAATCCTTGCATGGTTTCTGCAAATATTTAAAAAAAGGGATAATGACAAGAGGCTGCATTTACAGCTGGTTTCGAATGGACGGTCATATTTGTCACATACTGGTTACAAAATGTGGCACAATGAAGAGTCAATAACTGTGCTTCTTTTGTTTAATACCATAGAATTTATTATCTTGTTCCATTTCCATGTTATGATTTGACACAATGTTAACATTTTATACATATCAATTAAAATAACTCCTATATACCATTGCAAATACTGAGTATTCATAAATTATTATACGTCACATGCATTTTTAATTTCTATAAAAGTACAAAATATTACATCAAAATCAATGCTAAAAGGAGGTGCATTAATATAAATTACATGTGGTTTCAGTGTGGATTTAAATGCAAGATACCAGACTGTACAACCCAATATGTGATGACTCACACAGAAAAGGGGGACTTTGCGGCAGAAAACTTTTCAAGATATAGGAGAAAATAGACAGCAGAAAATATAAGAATTTCCAGCAGATTTTCTGTTGTAAAATTTTATCGCCTTGATCATTTTCAACAAGTAAGGTGACATTTTTATGCTGCAACAGATGAAATGAAAAAAATCTAAATTGATATCATCTTCAAAGTCCCCCCTTTCCGGATGAGCCATCACATATAATGTGGCTCAAATTGGAATTGGGGTATATTTTGGGCTCACTTGGGTCCTTATTTAAATCAACTGCAGGCGCAGGATCTTGCTCCATAGGGGTAAACTGTGCAAATAGGCAGGTAGGGCAATCTGGGCATCTTGTTTACATCCGGGACCTTTGCCCGATTAGCGTGCCGACTTACTATTCAACTCAATATAGAAATACCAGCTGTCAGAAATTTGATTGATTCTAGCAATTTTTTTAAAATATATCTTAATGTCAAAATCATGTGAGCTGTGTGGTATCTAAACCACAAACAGCACATCATTTCACAGATTTCCTTCCAGCTAAAAAATAAAGAAAATTAAGGATCTATGCCTGGCTGAAGTATTGATTGTTTTGACTGTGCACAAAGTCCAACGCGAGTTATTTTTACATCATTGTGATGTGCATGACATCGGTCCGCTTTTGGTTGGATGTTGCGCCAATCTGGACACAAAACATGTCTGCTCATTACGAAATGATCCAATACACAATCGATCGAGGAACCCCCCCTCCCCAAATACTCCCATTTGATTCCTATGATGAGAAATTGGTACCGTCTGGTATCTCCCCCTAAGGCCAAAAAAATTGTTTGCTTACCCTTTCATGAAAAAAATCAGGATGGTCGGTAGGTCAACCTTTTTTTCTTCTTTTTTTTTATCATGTAAAGTTCACTATGTTGATATTCTAAGCCCTGAAGCAAAATTAACAATCATTTCCATGATGTGCATTGATTTTGGAAACATTTCCCGGCTAGTAAAGTGAACAAATTGGGGTTTCAGAATGCTCAAAAATAAATTTTCAAGTGGATTTTGGTGATTTTTGGGTTGGTTGGGAAAGGGCAAACATACATTTTTTCTTAGCCTAACTTTGTTGATTTCAGTATCAGGTGTTAAATTTGGTCATTTTCAGCTGCTTGTATTCATGATTTCATTATCTTAACATTTAAGTGACCGGGGGAGGTTCCTAGGGGCCCTACAACAGGTTGTAGCGCGAAAATGCAAAATAAAATTACATCACCGCTCCATGTAATTGTAACTTAACGCAGCGGGTCCCTCAGTGGCAAAAAAAAATCAAATCGATCCAGTCGTTTTCGTGCTAATTCGCATAAAGTGATTTTTCGAGGGCGCTGTTTAAATTTGTTTTGCCCATAAAATCAAAACCGAATTACTTTTTTCTAATTTTATTTTTGCAATGTATTTGTACTTGCAATAAGCAAATGTGAGCAAAATTTCATGCAAAAATTCCTTCAGGAACACGTTTTTTGAAATTTTGGCGGGAAAATTTTTGACGCGACACAAAAAGTGTTTTTTTTCAGCTGCCATTTTAAAACGGTTCATCCGATTTTCACAATTTTTTCCTGTATTTTGGTCCTTTTTACATGCTTTATCATTGACGAGACTTTCAACGTAAAATTCATACCAGAAGGGTGTTTTTTAAGGGGGGTCCCTAGGCACCAACGGGTGGGAAATACCTTGGTCACTTACGTGTTAAGATAAGTCGCACAATTAGTATGTTAATGATTTTATGATCACATTCAGATTATTAAACTTAAAATCAATGGTGAAAGTTGTTCACATCTAGTGTGGCATCAAACTTGCTCATTACCAAGGCAACTCATGCTAAACGGAATATGTGATGGCTCACCCCGAAAGGGGGGACTTTAAAGATGATATCAATTTTGATTTTATCATTTCATCTGCTACAGCATTTTCATAGCTTTAAAATGACACCTTGTTGAAATTGATCAAGGAGATCAAATTTTACAACAGAAAATCTGCTGGAAATTCTTATTATTTTCTTTATTTTTTGCTGCCTATTTTCATCAGTTTCGTGAAAAGTGTTCTGTCGCAAAGTCCCCTTTTCGGAATGAGTCATCACATATGCAATTGGCCCAGAAGTTACTCAAAATATACTCCATGGGATCAATAGAGCCAATGGCAAAATGCATTAAAAGAAGGTTATCATTTTGCAAAGGAATACTTATAATAACCCCATTACCAAAAAATATTATGAATCTGGCTGTAGACTGGGCAGGTTGTAAACTGTTTGCCTGCACAGTTGACGGCGTTGCAACCAGGGCCCAAATTCATGAAACCCTGCTAACTCTAGTTGTCTGCTATCTCTTTGTCTTCATGTCAAAATTTGACAGGTAGACAAAAAGTTACCAGCCAACTAGAGTTAGCAGGGTTTCAAGAATTTGGACCCTGGTTACCCATCAAAAAGACCCAACTATATCACTGATATGTACAACAAGGTCTGTTTCAGAGATTGCCCGATTAAGAACTACCTACCCAGTGTTCAATTTCCTCTCAATTTGAGTAAGCCAAATGAAGCAAATTTGCTTCGAGATGACAAATCCCGTATTCCATTTATGACTCAACAGCACTATTTTTGTAAACACAAGAAAACATTTGTGCCAAATGTAGATATCACTGAACAAAAATCAAAACATACATCCTCTACAGGAGTGTTCGCACATGAGCAGTAAATCGTGACTATTGTTGATTCAAATAACTGTTTGGACACTACAATTTACAGCCTAGTGTAACACAATTGCATGTGCATTTTACCCAAATTCAAAATGCTTTTTAAGCGTACGCAATGTCGCAGGACTGTGGATCACTGATAGGAAACGGAGTTGTGTACCTCCCTCTGTCCCATTCTTGGCACAATTTGGATACGTGGTGGCTGCATTCAGAAATCATGTTTGTGCCAAAAAGTTATTTCAAACAATAATAGTTTAGCTGTTCTTGATTGCAAATGTAACCACAATTAGAATTTGTCTAGATCATGGCTAAGGCCTAAAAAAAATTGTTTGATTGGCGTAACCCAAACGACCCTATTTTTACTGCTGACCCTAAATATTTTTATTTTTTGAGCATAGTAAAAAACCTCAAAATCCCAAATTTGATGGGAATCGATTCATGGGGGCCCCGAGATATGGCTTGCTGGACATTCAAAATGACAAATAAAAGATATGTGTTACAGGAAAGGTGAAAATGTTTTTGTATATGTGTCGTATATTTTATGTTTTTGTATGTGAAACATAGGCTAAAAAGAAATACCCTAGTTTATTTTTCTATGTTACGCCAATGAAACAATTTTTTTGGTTACTTATACTGAAGACAACTCAATATAACAACCACTGTTGTTTTAACCATACTCCGGCAATGGTTAGGTAATTTGACCTGAGAATGTAGTTAAGTTAGGGGATTGTGCCACACCTGGAACAACGCTGTTCAACGCTGTGTGAGTGCATTATGTTTTGGTTTCACCCTACAATTATTTGACTACAACGCAATATGCATCTTACATTTGTTCATAAAATTGTGCGTCGGTTCAGGCATAGCACAAGCGTGGCACAATCCCATAACTTGGCCAATTTCTTATGAGTGCAAATAGCTATGTTTCCTATCTGTACTCTCTTTAATATATGGTTTTAACACTGATTTATACTCATGTGTTAACACAACTATTACAATGACTTGCAACTAACTAGTCATGACTTATGGTGTGTTTACACTGTGACGTATTGGGGGTAATGACAAGCAACGTAGACCTACGTATTGCAGTTTTGAATTTTATGCCTGTCATCGTTAGTTAAAGTCAGTTAACGCTCTCACACGCTGCTTACTAAGCACACTATCGTTACTATCAGTCGCTTTCAGTTACAACTTTTTAGTTGCAAATACGTTACCCTATGTCGAAACAAGTCGTCACAGTGTAAACGCACCATTACAAGCAAACTAATCACAAATACTTGAATGAAAGTTCATACATGCTGGTAGATAAACATACTGAGAGGTTTAAACAGGTTTACAGCACAAGAAACATACCTTTTTGATATTTCGATATGTATTACATGTCCTCATCAGAAGAAATCCTGTGACGTTGTGAGGATAGATGACCTTTTCTGACCTATGATGACGTCAGTCAGAACAGTCCATTATAGAGGGACGGCATTTTTAATCCTTGGTCACCGTTCAGTGAAGGTTTCTTCTGAACGTAGACGAGGGGGCCTACCAACTTAGTCACATGTATGATCAGCTGATTTTGACGTCATCTAAAGATGACGTCACATCGTCAAGATCTCATCGGCTGCCAGTACAGTTTGAGAAAGCCTCCTCTTAGGAGGTGAAGCGTCACTACTACTAAAAATAGTAAGTGGATTTTTTATACAAGAACAAGGAAGGTTTCTTCTTTTTTATGTAAATGGCCTCCTGCACCTGACGTGGATACTCCCTATCTTCCATGTCCAAAACTTAATTTTGTGCCAATCAGTAGTATGGCCAGTGGTGGAAAAATGTTCTGCGATGGCTGACAACATCTATCCTCACAACATCACAGGAAAGTTGTTTTTGTAATAGCTAGAGCTGTTTTTCAGATTTGAGTTGAAAAGTTGAAAGACTTGGATTACAATAAATTAAACATCCTACTAATAACCTGATTAAAACATTTCTTGAGAATATGATATACTTCATATTTTACTACACCTACAATTAAAAAGGTAAAGTCCATTTCTGTTAACAAGGAACCACTCTTGGTTGGTTAAATATGCACTCAATAAAGATTGCTTTACTTCAACTAACAACATTATTGCACAAGTATCAACAAGCTAGTTGAGACTTGTTTAAAATCTTTTAAAAACATAATAGTATGTTATAGTAAATAGATTGCCATCATTTGGAGATTGTCTACAAATTACCTATCTTACTATAATTTGCGAAGTGTTGTGAGTTTGTGACAATGGGTGGTGTTCGCAATAAGCTAAGCAAATTTTGATCTACCAGAGCAAAATTCACAAGGAAAGATACAGGAAAACAAGGGAGTGACATGAGTTTTATTTGGTCGAAAACCGTCAACGGGATGCTTCAAAAAGTGCAAATAAACTTTTTGAGATAGAAAATGACGTCAGTCGTAGCGCGGGCATCCCGTTAGTCAAACTAAAACAGTGTTACATGGAATTTTCTCAGCCAATTTGATGCAATTTATTTTGTTGATAAAAATTGAGATAAAAGTAAAACCACAACAACAATAAAGTTTGTTGTTAACAGAAACAGACTTTAGAATTATTTTTCATAAATAATTGTTTTTGTTAAATAAATTTATGGCTTCTAGATGCGCAACTTCAGCTTGCTTGCTTGCTATCATTTCAACCTTCATTTCACCCCTGCATGCCCTCATCTTTCTTTTGCATGTAACTATCACCTTTTCTTTTAAATTCTCTCTCTCAGCAACTGTATGTACTAGTGGCAACTCCCATCTAAGTCCACGGTCCATAATCGCCTCTCTATAAGCAGCTCAACCCTTACCTCCACGCGGTGCCAGGTGGTAACTTGTGCCCACTTTGTGACACAAGGCTGACAGGGCTCTGAGTAGGGAAGGAAAACCTGAACTAAACCAGTAGGAGTTCCCCTCCTGCTTCAAGTGAATAACATCTCCATGTGAAATAACATCTCCATGTGCAGTAAACTCTGAGGAAGCGGTTGGTGACCCGCCTCAATGTCTTTTTCCCATCAAACCCGGCTGGGAAGTCGCTGGCCGTGTGCCCAGCTAGTATTGCAGGTCAAAATTCCTTTGAGAATAGCATCCATGAAAGTCAACCCCCCGAGAAGGCCCCGTGTCCCGGTGGCTGCTTGTGGGCAACAAAGCAGCAGGGGTGCTAAGAATCTGCCGGATGATTCGTTGCCAACTTTTCAGGTACCGAAGAAGAAGTTGAGGACACCAGCATCGATGAAAGAAGAAACGACATTGAGGAGAAGAAACTCAACAAGTGTAAGTAGATCAACTATGACAAGAAGAAATAAGTCTTCAAGAGTAAGTACACCAATCGTGACCACGCCGAATGTGACAAAGCCGATTATGACTACGCCAAATGTGACAAAGCCTGCTATGACTACTACTAATGAGAATGCTGTAGAGCCCCCTACAAGAAAGTGTAAGAGAAGGAGCTCCAGCACAATTAACATTGGAACTTGGAATGTCAGAACCCTGAAGAAGGATGGACACTGGGAGATGTTACTTGAGGAATCCAGAAAATTCAATGTTGATATACTTGGACTTTGCGAGACACATCTGACAGGGAAAGAAAACATGGTAAACATGGATGAATATACAATCCTCTTATCCAACCGCAAAGATGGAATCAGCAGAGAAGGAGTTGGAATTCTCATCTCACAACCACTGTTACAGTGCCTAGAAAGCTTTGAATCAGTCTCTTCCAGGATCATGACAGCCAAATTTAAGTTGAAAGACGGTACCCTCAACATACTCCAAGGTTATGCTCCAACATCTACCCACAGTGAAGAGGACTGTGACAAGTTCTATGATGCTCTACAGTATCATATCCAAAGGATCCAGAAGAAGGAAGCCCTGATTGTGATGGGAGACTTCAATGCCAAAATTGGCAAAGACCATGACCTCTGGAATTCAACTATTGGTAGATTCGGCGTTGGGGAAGTAAATAGCAGGGGAGAGAAACTGCTTGAATTCTGCTCACTTCACAAGTTGGCAATTTCCAACACCTTCTTCCAACACAAAGAGGCTAGAAAGTATACCTGGACCTCACCTTGTGGTAGATACCGGAATATGATCGATTTTATAATTACTCAGCAGGAAAACCTGTGAAAAATTCTCAACTGCCGATCATACTGTTCAGCAGATGTTGGTTCAGACCACAACCTTGTACTAGCTAAACTTTCACTGCAAGCAGCAAAAGTTAAGAAGATCAGTACTCTTCCAAAGAAATTTGACGTCCACCGGCTACTCGATCCAAATGTTGCCAAAGAATTCGAAGCAAAGATTGGAGGGGCCTTTGCACCACTACTTACAATGGATGACACCAACCTTGAGAACATGTGGTCAGCATTCAAGGACACTACCAATCGTATAACAGAAGAAACTGTTGGCCTCAGGAAGTCCAAGCATGTGAGGGGCCTACCAGAGGAGGTGAGAGTAGCATGTGACCATAGAAGAAAAGCAAGAATAGCCATGCTAAACAACCCTTCACCAGTAAATAGATCCAGATATGCAAAGCTAAATAAACATGTCAAGTGGAACGTGAAACAATGGAAAAGGAAACTACTTGAAGCTGAAGTTGCAGAAATGGAAGAAGCCCATGCAAAGAATGACAGTCATGAACTCTTTAAACGAGTTAAAAAACTGGGGAATGAAAAGGAAACAATACCATCTGCTGCCAAAGATAAGCAAGGCATCCTCAAAACAGCTCCAGCTGACGTCTTGAAATGCTGGCATGACTACTTCGACAAACATCTAAACACAGAGTTCCCCAGGGACCAGGCAGTTCTAGACTCAATTCCACCACCCAGTTGCAGTGCTCCACCTAGTCAACCCTTCACAATGGAGGAACTTGCAGAAGCTATCAAAAAGCTGAAAAACAACAAGGCCTGTGGACTGGATAGAATTGCAGCTGAAACCCTTAAATATGGTGGAGACTCAATGAATCAAATGCTTCTAAAGGTCATCAACACTGCATGGTACCTAAGTAAAGTGCCAGAGGATTGGAGTGCTGGACTGATCACCCCAGTCTTCAAGAAGGGTGACAAACTAGACCCTGCCAACTACAGAGCTATCACTCTGCTATCTATCCCAGGCAAGGTTTTCTGCAGGCTGATACTCAACAGAATGCAAGACACTATCGAGGATCACTTAACAGAGGCACAGTGTGGCTTCAGAAGATCTAGAGGTACCGCAGATGCTATCTTCATTGCAAGACAGGTCTTCGAAAAGGCTAAAGAGCGACGCGTCCCTATCCACTGGAACTTCGTTGATTTCAAAGCAGCTTTCGACACCATCTGGCGTGAAGCCCTGTGGAAATGCTTGAGGTCCATTGGAGTAGATGGCAAACTTGTAGATCTGATTGAGGCCATGTACCAGCAGACAAAATGTGCTATGATTGTGAATGGCAAAATATCTGAATGGTTTAAAGTAGACGTTGGAGTGAGGCAGGGTTGCCTCCTATCTCCTGTGTTGTTCAACCTGTTCCTGGAGTTTGTTATGAAGGACCTTCAACAACTAAACACCGGGGTGAAGATTGGAAAAACCAACATCAACAACATCCGTTATGCTGATGACACCACCCTCCTTGATGCAGTGTTTGAGAAACTCCAGATAGCCACAGATGAGCTGGACAATGCATGTAAGAAATGGGGCATGAAAATCAACCCAGCTAAATGCAAAATTATGTCTGATGACCCCAGGGATATCATCCTTAATGGTATACCAATTGATAAGGTTCAGCAGTTCGTATTCCTGGGCAGCAATGTACCATCTGTTGATGAAGATATTAAAAGACGCACCAGACTTGCATCCTGGGCCTTTGCCAGACTTAAGGGCACCATCTGGTCAAACAACACATTCTCCTGGCCATTGAAAGTCAGAATTTACAACTCCCTCATCCTCCCCATCGCCACCTATGGCTCAGAGTCCTGGACTCTGTCAACTACTTCCAGACATAAGTTGGAGTCTTTTGAGATGAGGTGTCTCCGCTCCATGCTTGGTGTGTCACTAAGAGACAAAATGAGAAACGAAGACGTACGAGCACAGCTCAGAGTTACCAGCAAAATAACAGACGCTGTGACCAGAAGACGTCTGAAGTGGTTTGGGCATGTGTTGAGAATGTCAGAAGATAGATTGCCACACCAGGTTTACCACCAGGACTTCACTAAAGCTAGAGGCAGAGGGCGCCCTCCACTACGCTGGAAAGACCAAGTTGGACAGGATGCCCAGATCCCACTCGGTGAGGCAGAACAACTGGCCGGTAACCGACAGGAATGGAGGCGACGCTCTCAGAGGAAAGCTAGGGAATCCCAGATTCTACGCATATAAGTCAAGTAAGTCAAGTCAATTGTTTGAAAATTTCTTCCAATACTGACAGTGAATAGTGCATAGTTTGACACTTGATTGATATACGTTGTTATTTTCAGGTCATGTGGGTTTTATTATGGGGATTCCCTTACTTTAATAGTATTACCCCAAAAAAATGCAACTAATCTTCATAAGTGTCAAAATAAATTTGCAAAATCAATCATTTGTGAACGTTTTGGTCATGTCAGCATATGTGGCTGTCCAGCCCGTGTGAGCCGTAAATGCCATAAACTTTATTTTGCGCTATAGGTGAAAATACATGTCAAGGTCGTAATTTGCCGAAATTTATTTTTTGACAGATTCACAATCCTCGTGCTTACTACAAAATACCAGCAAAGTTTCATTTCAAGAAATGATAGGAAATGTGAAATAAATCTGCATATTTTTAAGACAATCAACAGAATACACATGTATAGGGCTAACTGATCTTTGAACACGTTTATCTCAGGTTTACGTTTTACTCCCTGACAACCTTTGACGGACCATAACTTGACTTCTGGAAATCGAGTGAAGTTGATTAAGGTGTCATTTTAATCCTTAAAGCATGGTCTTTGCAAATAATTAAAAAAGTTAAAATGACAAAAGGTGGCATTTACGGCTGGTTTGGGATGGACGGTCACATATGTGGAGAATATTGTACAAGAAAATAACAAGGTATACAGTATGTGTATTGTGTCCAGCTCAGGATCTTGATACTGTTTTCATCAATGGCTTCACATTTTACCATTGATTAATTAGATGAGTGTAGCAACTCGGCTACAGTGCAGCATTCATAAATATGATTAGAACCCTTCAGTATAACCAAGTAATAATCATGGAGCACACCATAAAAATTTAAGAAAAAGCTTCTACATTATAGTACTGAATAAAAATGAAAATCATACCTTTTGGCATTCCAAATGCATAGAAAAACTATATTAGCTATTATATTGAATATTTTCTCTATGAAAAAATATAAATATTCTACAATATATATTCCTATAACTTTTAATTAATATTTCTACATCTTGTTAATAAATTCTTTTCATTCATGCAGTATGTACAACATAAATTACTGTACTCAATAACAATAAAAGCTTGTCATATCCAATTGGATATACCACACCCCGTACACGTGTGGCAGAAATATTCACCAGTCCCTTAGAACAGCCTCCTTGTTATAGAAACATGACACGTTTTAACAATGTCCATTAAGATTTGTTTATATGAAACAACAAATCCCAAATCTGCACAAGATTTCAATCTTCCTCATAACCCATATACACATTGATCCAAATAAAATCCAAACAAGGAATAATTGAGGCATTGAGGAATTTGCTATCCCTCAGTGTCCTGTCCAGTTTCTGGTCCTCTATTTCTTCATGACCTTTTCCAAGCATGCTGTGATAACTGCCGTCCATCCTGTCTGGTGACTGCAAGAGAAACACAAGCAAAACACTGGATTAATATTGGTAGGTTTCTGAGAGCTTTATTTCAGAAGATCATGAGTTCAAGCCCTGCCATGGCCAATGAGTTATACCTTTAAGCATGGCATTTACTCTAATGTGTTTGCCTTGAGTAGCTGTTGCGGAGTAATATGTGATGACTCACCCCGAAAGGGGGGACTTTACAGATGATATCAATTTTGAGTTTATCATAGAATCTGTTACAGTATTTTCTAAGCTTTAAAATGACACCTTATTTGTCGAAATTGGTCCGATCAAATTTTACATCAGAAAGTCTGCTGGAAATTCTTATTATTTTCTTTATTTTTTGCTACCTATTTTCGCCAGTATCGTGAAAAGTATTCTGTCGCAAAGTCCCCCTTTTCGGGGTGAGTCATCACATATAATATACAAATATTGACTGCTCATGAGGGCGATAATATACAATTGCTATACCTCATAAATATTTATTAGGAAACCAGGAAATACAATTGGTCAGTTAAACCTGATGCGCATGACAGAATTTTGCCTACTTCCCCTAATTGCGTGTAACGCCCAAGCAGGGAAAATATTGAAAAACTACCGCACCCCTACTATCGCACCCTCGTAATCATACAACTAATCAGTTAGAAATTCATACAGTGGCCGGAAGAATGGACGTTTTTAGGTGATTTTTGATGTGTTAACACGTGGTACCATATTCAGTGAAATATTTATGAGGTATAGTAAAACAAATTCAGCATGGTTTCAAGAAGTATTGAAAATTCCTGATTCCTCGGAGTTGGATGCGTGTTACTATTTCCCTCCAATTTGCGTCGGGAAGTAGTCACTCGCATCCAACACCTCGAGATCAGTAATTTTCACTACTTCCCTCGATACCATGTTGTATTTGTATAATAATAACTGCTCATGTGGGAGATAATGAAAACTATTTCATCACCTCGAGACTAAATACTATTTGAGACCAAAGAATAGTATAATAGTCTCAAGATCTCTAAGGGAGTATAGTTGCTATTGCCAGCATGAAAGATCAGTCAATATTTGTTTTATATACCGATTTTGTTTTGAGCAGGTAATTGTAAAAACTACTGAGTGGCTGAAATCCCAGGCTGAAATCATGCCGATTGGTTTATAAAAGTAGTTATAGATTTAGTGCGATATTGGTCTTGGCAACAACAACAAAAATCTAGTTAAAGCACCTATAGAAACCAAAACTTCTTCTTTTAAGGCACTTTAAGTAGGTAGACCCCTAATCTTGATACTCGAGAATCATTATTTATATGTAAAAACAACCGTCTTTTTCTGGTTGTGATTGCCAACATATTATGTGTGGCCCCAGGGAGGGGTAAAGCTGTGCTGTAATGCACATTAAGCTGGACATGCTTGGGTTCAATGCAGTCCCCATGCATAGGTTTTCCAAACACAAAAAACACATACAACATGAATTTTAATTTTCTTACAACAAGCACTACAAGCCAATAAATCAATTATCCTGTTGTTTTGATCATGACCACACAATTAATATGAATAGTAAATTGGTTTGAATTCAACTTTAGTCACAATGACCCCGACAGCAATTACGCAAATGAGTCGAACTGCATTGCGACAACTCTTAAAAACAACCGCCTGCAAGATACAATCTTTCTGAACTTAGCAACCTTTAGAGACGGTTCGCTCATTCAGACGCTCTCTAGTCCTCTCTGTGGCAAAATTGGGTGGCCTTTCCAAAAGGACGACGACATGCACGACCAAAGCTACAGTTCTCATCTCAACACATGATAGGCCTACCTTGCTCCACAACCCCGTCCAGAATCACCATGGAAGAACTCATAGAAGAGGATCAATTCTTTCCAGTCTTCATCATCTTTGTACATGTCATTGTCCCCATGGCATGGCCTACGTCCAGTCTCATCCGGTACAAACAGATGGATCATACGACTGCAGATCTCCTTGGCAACATCTTTGAGCCTCATCATCTTTCCTGACCCGGTGGGGCATTCTACTTTAAAGGTGTCTCCGTAGAAGAAATCATAGCGCTCAAGTGATTCCACTATGAGGTAGTTCACTTGAAGAGAAAAAAGGTAGCAAAATGATAGTTTAACAAAAAAAGTTTTGTCTTATGTACAATTGGTAGGAAGCTCTTTTTTTTTCAAGAATATATTGAAATCTAGGCAATCAGAAATTTGTTTTCACCCAGTTGAAGGGTGATGGTTTCACCCACAATGCCGGTTGCTCC